>QEPC01007208.1:837209-847247 GCA_003113815.1 Sphenodon punctatus
ATCTTCCAGAAACTTGTCCAAACCTCTTTTAAACTCAGCTATATTGCTGGCCTTGACCACCTCCCCTGGCAGTAAATTCCACAACCTAATTGTACGCTGAGTGAAAAAATACTTTCTTTTGTTTGTTTTTACTCTGCCACCTGTGAGTTTCATGGAGTGTCCCCTAGTTTTAGTACTAGTTGAGAGGGTAAATAACCGTTCCCTGTTTACAAGTTCCACACCACTCATGATTTTTGCATCATTAAAATGGAAACAAATGTCATGGATTCAACCAATTCAGTATTCATTCCAAATATTTGGGCCAGCCCCACTGATGATTCAACCAGGGATCCATACACACAGACAAACACAGTCCATATCCAAAGAAGCAGGATCCTGCAGCTCTGAACACTTCAAGCCTCCACCCCACCCTACCCCTTTAGGGCAACATAGTGAAGGGCTTCCAAAATGTATTGATTTGTGGGGTGTGGATAAACCTGGGGCCTTTGCCAGTTGGCAGGGAGATTGTAGCATGGACGCTCTCTCCAGATAGGATTTCATTGGCCGCTGCTATGAACCCTCTCCATTTCCAACCCATGCACAGCCAGGGAGAATCACCCACAGTTCCCGACTGCCACCATTTGCACTGTTCTGATACTCCCACACCTTCCACCAAGCCGTCTGGACCTTCAGGACTCGGATGCGGAGACCAGAAGAACAAATTATGGTCAATCAGTATGGCCTCCTGCCCTTATCAAAGAATTTAATCCAGGTCTGCTGGCCAAACAAAATGGCATCTAAACAAGGAATTTATTTTTTATTTATTAATTATTATTATAAATAGTATACGTGCCTGGTGCTAAACAGTCATGACTAGAGTCAGGTCCCTGCCAAGGGGCTTACAATCTAGGACAAAGGAAGGGAGAACATAGGGAGACACCGTGATACATTCATGAATCTGAAAAATTGTAGGTGCACATTCTTAGCTTAGTTACAAGTTGCTTGACTTTCTATCTTCTGTCCAGTATTCAATCCTGATTTTAAAACTTTTTATCCCAGTCTACATCCTGAAAGAGACGATCAATCCTGTTAGAATAATAGAATCGTAGAGCTGGAAGGAACCTCAGAGGCCATCTAGTCCACCCCCTGCTCAATGCAGGAAATCCACAGCTCCAGCATCCCTGACAGACGGCCGTCCAGCCTCTGTTTGGAAACCTCCAGCGAAGAGGAGCCCACCACCATCCTAGGCAGTGTCTGTTCCACTGTCGAACAGCTCTTACCGTTAGGAGGTTCTTCCTAATGTTTAACCGAAATCTGCTTTTTGTAATTTGAGCCTATTGGTTCTAGTCTTGCCCTCAGGAGCAACAGAGAACAAGACTTTGCCATCTGCTGTGTGACAGCAGGCATTTGAAGACCACTGTCATATCCCCTCTTATTCTTCTCTTCTCTAGGCTAAACTTACCCAGTTCCTTCAACTTTTCCTTTCCCCCACATTTTCAGGCACCGGGCATCAAATGGGGAACCAGGTAACCTGTTGAGTGGCCACTGGGGGTGCCTGAAAATGTGGGTATTACCCATGGGTAGCCAATGCACTACCCGCTGCCCTCTCCAACCCTAGATCTTATTCACATGTACTGCTTCCAAGCCAGGTATCTCCCCATCCTATACTTGGGCATTTGGTTTTTCTGGCCTAAATGCAGAATTTGACATTTATTTCTGTTGAATTTCATTTTTTTTAGTTTCAGCCCAGTTTTCCAACCTATCAAGATCATTTTGAATTTCATTTCTGTCTTCTAAGGTATTCGCTATTCCGCCCGCCCCTCCCCCATTTTGTGTCATCTGCAAATTTGATACGCATTCCCTCTGTTCCTTCTTCCAAGTCATTAATAATGGGTGTTTTTAGACACACATTTCTCTCGGATGTTTGCTGGAACATCCAGAACTTTCTGTGTGTCTAAATCACTCATCCAGATCTTAAACATCCGGCTCTTTGAACTTCTGCGTGAAACTTCTCCCAGAACTTTTGTGTGTAAAAGGTTCTCCTGGTAAACTGCTTTGCTCCAGGCAGATGTGGTCACTTGGTTTCCATGGCAGCCTGTCACATCTACAGCTGCGGCTACTTTAGGCTGACTCAGGGCAGTGTTTGTGTGAAGAATGCATCCAGAAACTGTCTCAGGGCAGTGTGCGTGTGAAAAATGAATCCGGAACTTACTTGTGGGCTTGTGAAACCAGAAGATTGAAAAATCTGGAACTTTAACGTGCGTCTAAAAATGCCCAATGATGTTGAACAGTACCAGGCCCAGGAGAGAGCCCTGTGGCATCCTACTCAATAGCTCCCTCCAGATCTATGAGGAGCCACTGTTGAGTACTCTGAGTACAGTTCTTCAACCAGCTGTAAATCCACTTACTGGTATTATCATCTCACCTGCATTTGACCAGCTTGTCAACAAGGATATCATTGGGGACTTTGTCAAACGCTTTGCTGAAATCAAGATATACTATGTCCACGGCATTCCCATGATCTTCTAAACTAGTAACTCAATAAAAAAAGAGAGCTATGATTAGTCTGGCATGACCTATTCTTGACAAATCCATGCTGGCTTCTAGTAATCACTGCATTGTTTTCTAGATGTTTATAGATTGACTGCTTTATAATCTGTTCTAGTGTTCTACATTAGGTAGCAATGTCAGGCTGACCAGTCTATAGTTTCCGTGTTGTCACGTTAAGTGGCTGAAAGCCACTAACCTTGCCTTGAGAAGAGTTTTGCAGAGAATGGAACATCTCCAAATTGCCATGTTGAGGGGAAAAGGGGTAAAGCCAGAGTTAAACCTTATACATCATATAATTGTATCCTCATTCCAGTGACATTCTGCCCGCCTCACGTCTTCAGCCTTCCTTGAAATCATCTCTCGTTAGTCCCTTTACGGATGCTTTTTACAGCTTAAACACTGGCCTGGTATCGCTTAATTACACTGATCTGTCTAAAGTTTCTCCACACAACAATAACTCTCTGCACAGGCTGCCGTTTAATCTCACACAGGGAAAGTTTTCACTTAGAAGACTTTTGTAAATGAAGGGCCCCATCCTGCCACTTTTCATGCCATTTCAGTGGGAGATTATCCTGAGGAGGGAGGACAGAATGAGGCCCTAGGAGATCCACTTATGTAGCAGAGAAGACTAATTGCTCACAACTCTAACTTCTAATTTGTGTAACCAAGAGCGCTCAAGCAAGGAAAATGAAGAGGCACAGGAACTAGAGGAACTGGCGATGGCTTGGAACATTGGGGAGGTGGGTGGACACTGGAGGGCAGGTTCAGAAAGGCAGGGTCAGAATTGGGTTGTGGACAAGGGCTGGGATCAATCCAGGGCCTATCAAGGGCAGAAGGAAGTGGCCTGACCAGCACAGTGGGGTCAACTGAGCAGGTCCTGGGCCAAGGCAACTCAGAAATCAGAAAAATGAAGAAAATCAGATTTTCTTCAATTCCAGAAATCAGTGCGCTGAACACAGAGAAAAAGCACCATGAAATTGAAATTAATTCAAGAGACTCTAATCACCAGGATAAAATCAATGTGCTGTTCACATGGCTATCCCAAAATAAAGTTATCCAGGGATAGAAATGTCCATCTAAAGAGATACCACTTTGTTATCCCGGGATAATAATCACCGGAGATTATTCTAATTATCCTGGGATAGTTTGTCTGTCTGAAAACTCCCTCAGTTAGGCATCCCTGGATGATCAAAAACTGGTAGCAGAGCAGTACATTTCTTTGGACACATAACAGCAGCTACTTGTTGTCCACGCAAATGGCTTTTCAAATCTCAAACCATATTAAGTATGCATGTTTGCACAAAGAAACACAATAACCAAGCATGTATTTAAAGCAGAAGCCAGCAGCTAGCATTATGCTTGGTAACACCCTGCGTGCCGCAGGGAAGCTTTCCACAGGCCTTCAGAGTCATGAAGTCAAGGGTTTTTTTTTAGATTAACACTACATAGAGAAAACTACATTATATAGGGTGACCTTTTGGTGACTTTTTGCTTTTTTTCCCCTTACATCGCTGCTGTGAAATTTGCTCAAAATCCTTGTGCTAAAATCGTTCCTGTTATCATTCCCTAGGGTCATTTGACCAGCTTTCTTTGCTGTTGCAAAACCCTTCCAGATCTGTTCTGTGTTGAATTCCAGGGAGCTGCATTGCCCTACCTTGGCAAAGTGTGATTTTTTTCTTGCAGTTGAAGTACATCTTTATTGGCTTTGACGAAATGAGCCATTTCCAGAGTTTTTTATGAGCTGTTTTAACATATTTTCAGGACCGCAATTATCATGCAGGAAGTCATTCACAAATAACTTTAAGCGGTGGGTGATGTGGCGGGAGATGGAGCACCAGTGTTACTTAACCCTCCATACTAAGCTAGACTCACAATGTGCAATGTATTTCCATTCCTAGCTCAAAAATTGAGCATAAGCCAAACTCTCAATTGATCCTCTTAAACGCTGGCAGAAAGGATGGCTATAGAAAAGGGATTTGTTTTGTTTTTCTAAAGCCATTCATACGCACAGCTGATTTGTGGATGATCCTTGTTTCAGAGCCTGGAAAGAGCAGAGATAAAAGAAGGTTAAAATATTGCCACAAGTTTCGAGACAGACCCCCTAATTAGCCATTTGGCCACTGGTCAATAGAGCTGAGTGAAAGTGGAGTCTATAGCTCAACCTCATTGAGAAACTGTACACAGAAGGTTGGCCTGCCAAAACATTGTGATTTTGTCATGATAAAAACGTACGGCTGGGCTATGGATACTTTCACACGTGACAGCACCGGAGCCCCGCCATGAACATACCCAGTTGGGGGCCGGGCTGCTACCACAGCCAGAACTCAACCAGGCCCCCGAACTGACCTGACGGAGGCCTAGGTACAGCATGGGAGCGGGGCAGTCACCCCCAGGCTGCATGCAGTGGCTCACCCCTCTCCCTGACTGGCGGCCAACAAAACCGCCATGAGAGCTCGCTTTACTCCAAGCCCGGCAGCCAGATCCCGAACTATGTGGCGGCCAGCCTGGGCCATAACTCAGGGATTTCCCCAAGTCACCGCCCAGGCTAGCCCGCACCATGGTTGGGATCCAGCCTGGGGGAAACATCTGGCAGGTGCATTTCAACGTGATGGCGGCCCCCAGTTTAAACCAAGCCGAAGTGTGTTAACCCAGGCCACCATCATGTGTGAAAACACCCTCGGTCGTTCAGAGTGTGCTTGCCATATTGGTCCCAAGTACACAGGTATAAAACAGCTAGGCAGTAGCACTGCAATGAGGGATCTAGGGGTTATAGTGCTCACTGCTCACAGATGCTGTCCTTTCACTCAGCATCCTTTCTCCCCTGTAACTAAGCTAAGCACGTGACCTACAACTTCTCAGCTTCATGGATGTATCCCTGTCTCTCCCTATGTTCCCCTCTCCTTGGTGTTTCTTAGATTGTAAGCCTCTCAGGGTAGGGAGCTACCTCTAATTATGATTGTACAGCACCAGGTACATTGCTTTCACTATATGAGTAACCACTAATAATAATACAGTGGATCACAAACTAGAAAACATGAGACGACAGTGTTGACAATGTTGGAAAAAAGGCAAACGTGGGCAGATGGGCCACTGTCAGACCTTCTGCCACGGTGCAGGGCAGATCGAGGCGCTGGCTACATAAGCGGGCGCCCGGCCATGCCCTGCTCCACCTCCCTCCCCAGGCCCAGCCACAATCCCACCCCCGGCTGTGACGTGGCTGCACGGGACTGGAGCGAACGGCCGCCACTCAAAGCCCCACAGCAGACCTCATCATGCAGCAGGCCAGCCCAGCGACAATTGGGCAGATGAGCTGCTGCACCGTGAGCAGCCTTAGCCCATTTTGGGTAAGGCCCCTGACCTTTTTACAAGGACACAGAGTGTGGCAGTCAGCCAGCCACCCCACCTCACAGCAGGGGGAACATCTGGCAGCCACCAGTCACACGATTTATTTAAGAACATAAGAAGTGCCATACTGAGTCAGACCAATGGTCCATCAAGCCCAGCATCCTGTCCTCTGACAGTGACCAATCTCGATCTCATGGGAGAAGAACCAATAGTCACAATGGGCAATCCCTTCCCCCTTGTTCGCGCCCAGCTCCCGACAGTAAAAACAAGAAGTTCATCCCGTAAGCTACTCGGTTAGTAGCCATTAATGGACCTACTCTCTAAGAACTTATCAAGTCCTTTTTAAAACCCAGCTATACTACTGGCCTTGACAACGTCCTCTGGCAACAAATTCCATAGGTTAATTATGCGTTGAGTGAAAAAGTACTTCCTTTTATTTGTTTTAAATCTGCCAGCAGCTAGTTTCATGGAGTGTCCCCTAGTTCTAGTACTATTTGAGAGGGTAAATAACTGTTCCCTATCTACTCGTTCNATCTGCCAGCAGCTAGTTTCATGGAGTGTCCCCTAGTTCTAGTACTATTTGAGAGGGTAAATAACGGTTCCCTATCTACTCATTTGACACCACTCAGGATTTTATAAACCTCTATCATGTCCCCTCTCAGTCTTCTCTTCTCGAAGCTGAAGAGCGCCAGTTTGTCAAGTCTCTCTTTGTACAGAAGCCGTTCCATACCCTTTATTATTCTCGTTGCCCTTCTCTGCACCTTTTCTAGTCCATCTATGTCTTTTTTGAGATGAGGCAGCCAGAACTGCACACAATATTCCAGGTGCTGTCGCACCATTGATTTGTATCAATTTGTATTTTTGATTTATACTCCCTGAAGGCTCATGGAGGCTCACAAAAGACACATAAAATACAAAATAAATAATTAAAACCCCACAAAAGAAAACACCCCCCCATTGCCCTCCTCCCAATCTATCCCTGCCCACTGAATGCGCAGCCAAATAAAAAGGTCTTACCTTGCCTTCGGAAGACATTGAAACTGGGGCTCAGGCGAGTCTCCAAGGGAAGGGAGTTCCAAAGCTGTGGGGTAGTCACTGAGAATGCTTCTCTGCGGGCCCGAGTCGTATGAAATTTGGCCAGTGATGGAACCCGCAAGAGGGCCCGCTCGACAGATCTTAAGGACCATGAAGGAGCATAAGGAGAAAGGCGACCCTTCACTGCAGTGTGTGGTAAGGCTGCCTGGAGTGGGGCAAGACTGCCCAAGGCACAGTAGGCATCTCAAGTGACTGCACCCAAAGATTATAAAAGGGGCAAAAATGCAAGCCATATGAGGAAAGGTTGAAAGAATCGGATATGTTTAGCCTAGAGAAAATATGACTTGAGGGGAGGGGGTATATCCATTTTCCAACTATCTAAAAAATGCCACAACAAACATGGAAGAACAGTTGGTTTCCGCTATCACAGAAGAAAGGGCAAAGGGGAAATGGACTTGAACTGCTGCAAGGTTGATTTTTGCTAAATATTTGGGGAAACTCCTTAACCATGGTCCTTTTCACACAGATACTCTAACACAGATAAAATGGGTGTTACATTTTATTATACATGTTGCAGGGCACCCATAGAGCACACCTGCAGCCCTGCAACATGTATAATAAAATGTAACACCACCCCCACCCCATTTGTATCAGTGTCTGTGTGAAAAGGGCCTATAAGAAGAGTCGAGCAATAGAATTGGTTGTCCAGGGAGGTTGTGGAATCTCCTTCGTTGTATTCACAAAGCAGCTGGTCAAGCACCTGTCTGTAATGCTGTAGGTACAGGCCAGTTTCCATGGAGCAGGGACACAGACTAGATGGTCTTTGAAAATCCTTTCAACCCCATGATTCTATGAAAGAAACAAGAAACAAAGGCCACAATCCAGCAACCACTTACTACTCTAGAGGAGTAGGCCAAAGGAATTAAGACAATTTCTTTTATTGGACCAACATCTGTCAGTGAGCATGTACACGTTTTTCTGCAAGCTGTAATAGCTGAGCAGTCGGCTCCTTTCTGAAGAAGACCTTGAAAATGTGCTACCCACAGCTGCTCCAATTAAAAGGTGCAAGTTTTCACTGTTTTGTCTCTTGTGGGGATATGTCGTTTTCAGAGGGAGATAATGTTGGGTTTTCCCACCAAACAAATATCAGAATGAAAGTTATCAGGTTGTTGTGTTGCTGTGGGATTCTTTGTTTAGACTATGTATCTGCCTTTGGCTTTGGAGTGCTTGCTTTAAAAAATGGACATTTTTTTTTAAAAGTATCAGTCAGGGAAAAAATGTTCTCCTGGCAATTGAAAATGCCAGTTTCTTTTGCTTCAACAGTTTTGAATCTAAAACTTTCTGTACCTTTTTTCTGTTTTGCAGAGTGTTTTGACCTTTAGCTTTTTGTTCTATCTGGAGTCATTAAGGAGCATGCTACCCACCTGTTGTGGAGAAGATCAGATGAGCAGCAGCACACAGCGCCACAATAAACAGCAGAGGGGAAGATGTTGACCCAGACACAACTATCAGAGACTCTGAGAGGCACATCTTCTCTCTGCTATCTCAGGTACCAATCATGTCCCTTTCAAATTTTGCAACTGGTCCTATAGTGTGGTTCAATAGAGCCAGTGGAGCCTGATGGATACGCTGTTGGTCTTGGACTGGGAGACCAGGGTTCCAATTCCATTTTACTCATGAGCTCACTGGGTGGCCTCAGGCAAGTTACTATCTCCCAACCTCAGTTCCCTCATCTGTAAAATGGGAATAATAATGACCTGCCTCTTAGGATGGTTTCAAAGGGTGAACTAGATAAGGTTTTAAAACACTTAGCACACTGACAGTACTATATACATTCATTAATTATTATTATCATCATTAATAAATAAAATAAGAATAAAATAATAAAATAAAATAATAATAATAATAATTAATAATTAAACACTGGGGTGTCTCCCATCCACCCCCCAAACTTTAGCCATGAATGTTAAGAATACTGTATCCAAATAATAGCACAAGGGAACTACACAGGGAAAAAAACAAGCAAATTTGAGCTTGGCCATAAGATCAAAGATAGTCTATCCTGGCTGAAAATACATGGGGGATATGAAGCCACGGCCAGTTTTAAACCTGATCATTAGGGTCAGGGGCAGTCTTAGAATTACCAGGGTCCAGGGCAAAGATAAAATGTGCTTCCCCTGGTGACCCCACTACCTTCCCCCTGTAGCCCCACATCCCCTGTAGCCCTGGTGAAAATGTGAGGGCCCTGGAAGTAGAGAAAAGAGCAGAGCCTGAGATAATTGCCCCAGATCATCCTGTGATAAGGCCAGTCCTGATTAGGGTCAGATTCAAGGGCATGGGAGCTCCATCCTGAACCATGTTTAGGGTCTCCCTTAGCAAACCAGCTACCGAGCATGCAGGCCTGGGGCGGAAGGAATCAGGGGAGAATGTCAGGTGGAGGGTTGAGAGGCAGGTGGCAGCAAGAGTTTCATCCAGCACCCCGCTACATTTCCAACGGAGTTGGGCCTGTACAGCAGCCACAGTGCATGCTTCAGAGCACCATACCTACAGAAAACAGATCCCAGTGGCCTGCACCTGCATGTGCTAACTGCCCCTTAGCACTTAGATTCGAGGCCCCACACACTAGGGATGTGCTAACAGGATGGAGTTTGGACGTTCGGATTAAAAACTTAGTTCAAGTTCATGGGTTCAGTCCAGCGGAGTTCGGACCACCACCACCACCACCCCGCCCAAACATTTGGAAAGTTCGGTCCCACCTGGAGGCTTGGGGCACTCCAGGGATCCCCAGGGGTGCCCGTGGCAGCATGGCAGGCCATCTGAGACACAGCAGCAGCAGAGACTGGGAAGGCTCAGTGCTTGGCCCCTGGGGGTGCCCGTGGCACAGGGCTGGCCATCTGAGACCTAGCAGCAGCAGCAGAATAAGCCAGTAAGGCTTGGGGCTTGGTGGCTGGCATCCATAGTTGGCTGGGCATTGCAGGCTGGCGGGCATTGCAGGCTGGCGGGCATGGGTGGGTCTCAGATGGTCAGCCATGCCTTGACGGGAATCGGGTGGGCACCCCCGGGGGCCAAGCGCCGAGCCTAAGTTCTTCTGAAGAAGGGGAAGCATTTAAGAGTCCTCTTCTTTACCCT
>QEPC01007208.1:854313-869264 GCA_003113815.1 Sphenodon punctatus
GCACCCCGAACCCTCTCACGACCTCCCCCAAGGGCTGCATATAGACATTAAATAATAATGGAGACAGAATAGAGCCCTGCGGAATGCCGCATGATAAGGCGCGGGGGCACGATGTCTCATCCCCCAACACCACCCGCTGGCTTCTCCCCGAGAGAAATGAACGGAACCATTCAAGAGCAGTCCTGTCCAGGCCCCCCAGGTCACGCAGCCGTATCACTAGCAGCCCATGATCCACGGTATCAAAAGCGGCCGAGAGATCTAGCAGGATGAGAAATGTTGAACATCCTGTGTCCATCTCCCGGCGGAGATCGTCTACCAAGGCCACCAACGCTGTCTCAGTGCCATAGCCGGGACGGAACCCAGATTGAAAAGGGTCTAGGAAATCAATGGTATCCAGATGCAGCCAGAGTTAGAGTGCCACCGCCCACTCAATAACCTTCCCTAAAAAGGGATGGTTAGAGGCGGGTCGGTAACTGGCGAGCGCATCCACGTCCAAAGATGTTTTTTTCAGCAGGGGGAGCACCACGGCCTCCTTGAGGCAAGGCGACAGCCTCCCTGCTGCAAGGACGCATTAACAACCCTCGCCAGCACCGTCCGCAACGTCTCCCTGGAGGCTTTCACCAGCCAGGACGGGCATGGATCAAGTTCGCAACAGGTGGCCCTCTAGCCATTAATAGATCTATTCTCCAAGAACGTATCCAGTTCTTTTTTAAACCCAGCCATACTACTGACCCTGACAACCTCCTCTGGCAACAAATTCCATAATTTAACTGTGTGTTGAGTGAAAAAAATACTTTGTCTTATTTGTTTTAAATCTGCCACCATTTAGTTTCACAGAGTGTCCCCTAGTTCTAGTGCTACTTGAGAGGGTAAATGTTCCCTATCTACTCGTTCCACTCCACTCATGATTTTATAGACTTCGATCTTATCCCCTCTTCTCTTCTCTTCTCCAAGCTGAGGAGCCCTAACCCATCAAGCCTCTCTTTGTACGGAAGCCGTTCCAAACCCTTGATCATTTTTGTTGCCATTCTCTGCACCTTTTAGTTCTACTATATCTTTTTTGAGATGGGGTGAACAGAATTGCACGCGGTACTCAAGGTGCGATCACACCATCAATTTGTATAGGGGCATTATATTTTCAGTTTTATTATCTATCCCTTTCTAAATAATTCCTAACATTGTTTGCTTTTTTGACTGCTGCCGCACATTGAGCTGAGGATTTCAGTGTATTGTCCACAATGACACCAAGGTCCTTTTCTCCTGAGTGGTTACTCCTAATTTAGAACCCAACATTGTGTACATATAGTTTGGATTATTATTCCTTATGTGCATCAATTTGCACTTGTCCACATTAAATTTCATCTGCCATTTAGATGCCCAATCACCTAGTCTCACAAAATCCGCTTGCAATTCTTCACAGTCTGCTCGTGTTTTAACTACCTTGAATAACTTTGTGTCATCTGCAAATTTGATCTCGCTCTTTACTCCTTTTTCCAGATCATTGATGAAGATATTAAACAACATCTCTTGTGAAAACTGAGCATTTAGTCCTACCCTTTGTTGCCTAGCTTTTAACCAGTTACAGATCCATGACAGGGCACAGCCTCTTATCCCATGACTACTTAGTTTCCTCAAGTCTCTCTCATGAGGGACCTTTTCAAACGCTTTCTGAAAATCCAGATACACTATATCAACTGGCTCGCCCTTATCCACATGCTTATTTACTCCCCCCCTCCAAAAAAAAAACTCCAGTAGATTAGTGAGGCACGACTTCCCTTTGCTAAATCCATGTTGACTTTTCCCCATTGCATTCTGTAAGGGGTAGAGTTATGTGAGTAGGCAGGGGGAGGTGTAACAGCCCTTTTACCCTGCCCCTGCTGACGTGGCCTCGTCTCCTCTAGGTGAAAGCCCAGATTAAGATGGTAACTCACATGCGCAGGGTCAGCTTCAGACTGTCTAGTTTAGGCTGCTTTCAGACACTACAGGGAGGGGGGGGGACTTTTGTAATCATCACCATGCCTCTCTAATTGTGAGATTAGCGCCTGTCAGAATGCACTAATCCCCTTTTAGCACGCGAAACACTCGTTCATGACCAGGTCCACAAATGTAACCTTTACAAGTGGGGGGGGGGGGAGGAGATAGCTCAAGTGGTAAGAGCACGTGTTTTGCACGTATAAGGTCCCAGTTTCAATCCCTGGCATCTCCACCTCAGGATCCCTGGTAGCACACCTGGGGGAGGTCTCTGCTGGGGGCTTGGAGGGGTCTCAGGGAGCACGCCGGCATGGCCTCTGCCAGAGACCCTGGAAGAGTCAGATTTGGACCCAAATTTGAAACCCCTGCTGCCGTGTCAGGTTGTGACAATACTGGGCTAAGATGGACCATTGGTCTGACTCAGTTAGGCAGTTTAGTTATGACATGCACAAAGAGAGCCATGGCAGTGACTGCAAAAGTTCCCATTCCTCCCTTGTAGCGTCTGGGAATTTTTATTTATTTATTTATTTATTAAGATTTATACCACACCCTTCCCCGAAGACTCAGCACAGCTTACAGAAATAAAAACACACAAAAATTTGATAAAAACACCATACATTAAAATCCACTTCCTCCGGAATATGCTCAGGTGCAGGCTCTGTCAGACCCTCTGGGTGAAGGGAGTTCCATAGTACTGGGACAGCAACTGAGAACGTCTCTCCGTGGGCTCTTGTCATATGGCCAAGATTGGCAGGTAGTACCTGCAAGAGGATGTTCCCAGCCGACCACAGGGGGCGCAGTGGAGCATAGAAGGAAAGACGTCCTTCAGAGATGGGGGGGCCAAGCCATTTAGAGCTTGAATCGTGCTCGGAAAGCTATAGGAAGCCAGTACAGGTCATACAACACAAGTGTTTTTGGTCACAAACAAGTCATATCTCCCCTCCACTTGCAGGTAGAGTCACAAAATGTGACGTGTCTATTTAACTTTGGGGCTTTCTCCCTTTCTGCTAAATGTAGTTGAAATAAGCCTACAGAATACAAAGTTATTTAGAGGGGGCAATAATCAGTGGGATCATTCAAAGAGTGGTTCGTCATCAAAACAGAAGGAAGTATGGAATAGGGTCCCACAGGGCTCTGTCCTGGGTCCAGTGCGATCCAGAATCTTTATTAATGACTTGGATGAAGGAGCAGAAGCAATACTTACCAAGTCTGCAAATAGCACAAAGCTGAGAGAAGTAGTTAACTCCTTGGAAGATAGAATTAGAATTCAAAAACACCTTGATAGGTTAAAAATCTGGGTTGAAATTAACAAAATGAAATTCAACCAAGGTAAATGTAAAGTTCTGCATTTTGGGAAGAAAAACCAAATGCACAATTATAAGGTGAGGAATACTTGGCTTGGCCACAACACACGTGAAAAAGATCTAGGGATTGTGGTTGACCATAAGCTGAACATGAGGCAGCAGTGTGATGCAGCTGAAAAAAAAGGCAAACACAATTTTAGGCTGTCTTGACAGGCGCATGGTCTCTTAGGCCCTTTTCACACAGACACTATAACACTGATAAAATGGGTTACATTTTATTATACATGTTGCAGGGCACCCATGGAGCACACCTGGAGCCCTGAAACATGTATAATAAAATGTGACGCCCATTTTATCAGTGTTAGAGTGTCTGCGTGAAAAGGGCCTAAGTCAGTGGAAGTACTAATTCCACTCCGATCAGCACTAGTCAGAACTCATCTGGAGTATTGTGTCGAGTTTGGGGAGCCTCATTTTAAGGGGTGCTCCACATGAGCTGCGGTGGGCTCGATTCCCGGGCGCCCAGTAACAAGCAATCGTTGCTGCCACACTTCAGGGCCAGTGCGGGGAGCAGAACAGATGCTACTCACCCCGCAAAGGGCAGCTGGGTGGGTGGGCCGCTATCAGCCATCCCGCCGTACCCCATAAGGGGTCAGCCGCATGAGCGGGCACCCAGCCCTGTCCCACCCCCTCACCTGGCTCGCCCACTATCACACCCTGGCCCATATGGGACTAGAGCTAGCGCCCACTGCTCAAAGCCACACAGCAGACCTTGCTGAGTGGTGGGGCAGACGGGGGCCAGGCACACAATTAGTAGCACCCTACCACACCTTTGGCAGCCTTACCCTCACTTTGCATCTCTGGCCTTTTTCTGAGGACGCAGCACATAGCAGCCAGCTGCCCAGACCGCCACATGGCGGGCCGGAACATCTGGCAGCCGCCAGGCACGCTATCCGGGAGTGAGGTAAGGCTGCCCAAGGCGCACTAAGTGTATCGTGCGGCTGCATACCATGTCAGGTACCTAACGTTCTACCTGATCACCGACTGGGTGCCCAGTTACCTGAAAAACTCATAATGTCCGTTAGCAATTTACTGATTTCCTGGTTACAACTGGTAAATCAGGACAGAAATTCACAAAAATCAGGATCAGAATTTGATATTCCAGGGCCAGAAGTCAATATCAGGTCCCCATCAGGTATTGATTAGTACCCAGATGCTGCAGGTCAGTTTGGGTAACAGTAATTTGAGGAGCGTGTACCTCCTTTTGCAGGTACTTTTGGTAGAGCTCAGCTCTAGCTGCTACCAAGAGGATATCAAGGAACTGCTCTTCCTTACTACAGGGGGCAGGACTAGAAATGGTGGATTCAAGTTACAGGAAGACAGATTTCCGGTCGACATCAGGAAAAATTTCCTAACAGTTTCTTAACGAAGCTGTTTGGTAATGGAATAAGGTACCAGCGGAGGTCGTAGGCTCTGCATCATTGGAGGTTTTCAAAAGAAGGCAGGACAGCCTCCTGATAGTCTGTTGGGAGGCATTTTTACACACATCTTAAAGTTCTGGATTTTTCAGTCTTCTGGGTTTACAAGCTCACAAGTAAGTTCCAAATGCATTCTTCACACACACACACACACACACACACACACACACACACACAGAGCCCTGAGGCAGTTCCTGGACGCCTTCTTCACACAAACGTTGCCCTGAGGCAGCCTAAAGTAGCCACAGCTGTAGACTTGAGGGGCTGCCACGGAAACCAAGTGACCACAGCTGCCTGGAGCAAAGCAGTTTACCAGGAGAACTTTCTACACACAAAGGTTCTGGGAGAAGTTCTATACAGAAGGTCAAAGAGCCAGATGTTTAAGATCTGGGTAAGTGATTTACAAAGTTCAGGACGTAACAGCAAACATGCAGGAGAAATGTGTGTGTAAAAACACCCGTAGTAATTCTGCATCCAAACAGGGGGATGGACTAGGTGACATTTGAGGTCATTTCCAGCTCTGACATTCTATGATTTCAGCTATGAATGAGGCCATCTCTCCCTTCCCTGGTGCACCTAGTGTTACAAAATTTTGGGCCGTACTTACCATGAGTCCTTCTGCTCCTGCAGTTGCCACATCTCTGGGTTTCGCCCTAAGACTCTAGGTTTTGACCCAGCATCTCCAAGCTCTGTGAGAAGACCTAATTTCTCTGGATCACTAGTAGCCTGGAGAAACTGTGGTGGCAGGGAGTTTCCATGTCAAAAAGGGGGTGGGCCCGGTGGGACACAAATATTTTCCTGCCCCCACAGAGCATCATGAGTTGATGCTTCCTAAAGGGCAGGGTTACATCAGAAAGAGATGACATCTCCTTTGCTCCGCTCCTGTCGATGTGGCCATGCCCCCTCCAGGTCAATGCCCAGAAGAAGGGCATAGCCTTCTCTCCTCCTCTACCAAATTTGCCTGACATGACCTCTGGTATGGAGGGGATAGATGCAAGCAGGGTGATGATTGCATAAGCCTGCTTTCTATAGGAGACCAGCCTGAAAAATCAACCTCCAATCTCAGTTTGCCTGTGTTATAATATGCAGCGTAAATGGCCTTGCCTTGGCAGGATGGAGTAGGTGCACTGTACAAATGAGAAAGTAAGAAAGTAACAAAAGTAGTCTGGAGAATGAGTAATTCCCCACATCTGCGAGGTGTGGGCCTCCAGCAGAGCGGCTAGAATCGTTCTAAGCGGAGAGGATTGTTCGAAGCGCTCCAGTTCAAAGCCAAGTGTTTCGCTTGCCCTTGGAATGAGGGGGTTGGGAAGGACATTTGCAAATGCCATTACATCATTGAATAGCTACAGAAAGCATTGCCACCTTATTGGGTTTTGTTCCGGCTCCAGGCTCAGCCTAGGTTTCTCAGGGTCAGGCAGAGGGGTCCCCAATAATCCAGAGAAATCAGGGCTGCAGGGGGCAGCCACAGCTGAAGGGGGGACGGCCATAAGGGACTTTCCTGCCCCCTCTCTGAGGGGGCCCTGCTTCTGCGGAGTATCATGACACTTTGTAAGGGGCAGAGCTGCATCCAAAAATGGACGTGCGCGCCCTTTTTCCTTCCCCCTTTCCAGCGTGACCTAGGGCTGAGTCGAAACAGCCCTTTGGCCTTAGCTGGTTTTTCCGCGTTTTCAGAACGTCGGATGGAATTCCACCATGGATTTGTGCTGCAATGGAAAACTGCTGATCAAAGTTCTGATTCCGCCTCCTACGGCACACGCACAAAATGGTGGCAGCCTACACTGCCATTTTGGACATACTCAGTACAGCCGCTGCCATCTTGCATCTGCACAATAGGAGGCCGAACCAATCCAATCATTCCAGTAAAATGCAGGTAGGATCATATTCAGGTCCGCATTTCACCAGATCGGTTGGAACTGACAGATCCTTCAAAAACAAAATCTGAGCCACAATTGCATTTCAGTCTTAGCATGCCCCAGCTCCTGCAGAGTATCATGACATCAGGTTGCCATGTAAGGGGAGAGGTTACATCAGAAAGGGGACACGGCAACCCCTTTGCCCTAGACCCACTGACATGGGCTCACCCCCTCCAGATAAAAAAAGGTGGTATCTCCCAGGTGTGGACAGGACTTACCAATGAGGCTGGTACCACCTCAGCTTCCAAGAGGCCACCTTGGAGTGGCAGGAAGGAAGTTTTAAGAGTGGGTGAGGGCAGCACACCAACCCTACCGACTCTTAAAACTTCTTTCTTGGCAGGGTCCTTTACATGCGTCGAGAGCATTGCTAGGAAACTTTCAGAATGGTCAGAGGTGGCGTGGGCCCAGTCTGAAAGTTTCCTGGTGGTTCTCAGGCCACTTGCAAAGGGCCGCTCTCAGAGTCCAACACCCAGGCTCAACTGAGGCTTTCAGGATTGTGGTCCTCACTCTTGCTCTCTCTGCAGCCTGTTTATCCGTTAATGCAAAACAGGTCCGGTTCAAAACCCTCTGTAACCAATGACAACTAGGCCATTCATTCAATGGGCTTGAAGATCCAGCCTTATGTTATCGCAAAGAGACAGATCAGATTTGTTTACCTCCAGGTTCTCTGGGAACGTCTGTGTGAATGCCTTCTCTTGTCTCCCAAGCCCCCACCAAGCAGCTCCAACATCCCAAACCAAATGGGACCAGGAAGAAGCGATTCTTGCTTTGCTCCTCGACTGGCTGGTCACATGACTAACAGCTGGCGCGCACACAGAGCTTCTTTTACTTAAAGTGCTACTTGCCGTGTGTTTTGGCTGCCGTCCAAGAAAAGCAATAAAATGGCAACAAAGAAAAACAAATGCCCTATAACACACTTCATCTCGCCTTTCTACTTTTCAGCCCCCTTCCGTCCTTGAATGTAATCTTTTTTTATCCCCTCCCCCCCCGTTTTTTTTAATAAACTAATCATCTTTCATTTGTAACAGGCCGGCAAAAGGGAAAGGTCAGCAAGGGGAAAATTTATTCAGTGTTCAAGCACAATCATTCATGACGGCTGCTAATTAAAAGTTGTGCGGAGAGGGTACCTAGTCGCACTCACATCTGCAAGACACGTCCCCCCACCCTTTTTTTCTGTGTTGTGCGTTTCCTTATTGCACATCTGTAATTCCGAGGGTACACCAACCACGCTCATGTGGCAGTCATTATGGTAACAATTTGTTTTTAATCAGACCACCAAAAAAATCTGCAGTTGTCAACACCCCAGTCATTGCTGCCTTTTTCAAAATTAGCCAGAGTATATTAGTCTACCTCATATACAAGCCTCTTTCATAAACCTTTCTACTCGAATGTGTAAAAACAAGAGGACAAACGTTTAGAAGAACGTGCTAAAGGAAAATGGGAAACATAAGGGGCTCCATCTTGGTTTACACATACACAAGGAGCATGTAGTCATGGTTCTACACTCAATGGGAGCAAGAAAAAGATTAGGAAAAAGATTCGGAAAAAGTGCAGGATAGAAAACCAAGGAAGCTAAAGAATAACGCACTCTTCCGGTGTCCTATGGAGTCCATGCATCTTTTGAACTCAGTCCACACAGTCTAACCAGCCATAGGTCCTTTTCAAACGGGCCACCGGAGGAGCTGAGGTTCATGGGGGATGGGTGGAGGCAGCGGCTCATGGGCAGCCAGTTGCACGGTCTCCCACCCACCTCCACACACAGAGGCACCTCCGTTTCCCCCAATGCCTCCATGCGTGGGCAATGGGTGGGAGATGGGTGGAGCACGGGAGTATGCACGCACCCCCACCAGCGGTCGAACGGATGGCCCGCCCCCCAGTCGCCCACATGGGCGGATGGGGGGCGTCTTGTGTAAAATGGTCCATAACTGAGCCAAGCTCCCATGTAGATCTACCACCCCTTTGGGCTTGACCAGGAGTCTCTAGGTTCTGAAGCATCCTCTCCAGGTTCTGGGTAAACCCCTTATACGCCCCAAGCTATCCAAGGGCATGGCTAGAATTTCTTCAGGAGTGGGTGGGGCAAAGAGGTTCTTTGCCACACCCTTTCTGACATGGGCCCACCCCCTGAAGAGCATCATGATGATATGATGCTTCCTCTTGATCTCGTTCCTGGACTCTCCCCCTTCCACCCCATACCCCAGACTCTGGCTGCTTTTAGACATGTGCAGCACGCACATAGCATAAAATCCCACTGTATGTAAAAATCTCGTGGGCATGGTTTAGACGCGACATTTGCGCATTGAAGCCAGTCAAACGTTCTTTTAAAACTGTGAATTAAATACCTCGATGTTGAGGTATTTAATTTGCGGCTTTTAAAAGAACGTGCGACCAGCTTCAACGCATGAAATGTCGCGTCTAAACCCCGCCCATGGGATTTTTACATACGGCGGGATGTTACGCCGCACGTGCACCGCGCACATCTAAAAACAGTTTCTGTTTGCTTGCTTGGGGGTGGAGGGCTGGGGTGCACTACAGAGGAAAGGAAAGAGAGTTTGAGCCATAACGAAAAGGCAGCGCCTCAAACTCCCTGCCCCTTCTAATGTAGCACATCTCCTCTCCTCTGTGAAGCAAATAAAACCAGGAGTGGGTGGAGAAATGTGCCTTCTTAGGAAGCAGGGCTTGGCCCCTGAGCCCATTCTAACTGTATACATCACCATGAAATGATGGGTTAGTTTGTAGAAAAATCTGGCTCTGTTTGCTCCTCAACTCTTTGCTCCTCAACTCTTGATAGTTAGGGTTGCCACTTTTGCCAGAGATGGTGCTAATTTGCACAAATAGGTGTGCATTGGTTGTGTAAATTTATGCAAGTTTAAAAGACCATGTACCCGGGTTACTAAAAAAATAAAGACGGGGCAAGAGGTAGGTGAATAATAGGTGGAGCAGGTGCTGCATGCAGGTATGTCAGGGAAGAGGCTGGGGGCAGAGGCAGGGGTGGGCAGAGACTGGTGGATGGGAAGCCCCATAACCCATACACAGAGGGGTTCCCAGGGCAAGGAGATACAACCTGCGCCCTCCACCAACCTTACAAGGATTCAAGGTGCTGGATCTCCTGGACCTTCCGCCTCTTGTGATCTTACCACCCCCGTTCCCTGCATCCTCCACTGCAGCCCAACGGGGGGACGTGCCAACTCCTGGGCCTCTTGTGGTGGTTTCTCATCTCCTCTCCCTCATCCTGGGGCATGGGGACCCAAAGTTGGGACAGCAACAAAATAAAGGAGGAACAGAGCCATCCAGTGCATTGCTGTCATAGAACCAGCAACCCTCTCCGCTGCCAATTTGAGTTTCCTTTCCCATCCTCTCTCCCCAGCAGCCAAAGCAGAAACCTCCCCTGGGCAATTCCTAAGGTCAGCCGAGAAGAGCCTCCTGCTGCTAATCCCATCATGGAGCCACGTGCATAAAGCCAAGACCACAGGAAGGCTTTTTCTATGGTTACCCTATAGCTCTAGAATCCCCTTCCCTTGGAAATTCACCAAACCCGATCCTGAGTATCTTCCGGAGGCAATATTAAAATGTTCCTATTTGGCCTGGTTGGGTGGGTGGGGATGCGATGGGGAGGGGGCGTGTTTTGGAAGGGGGATTATGTATAGACTGTATTTTGGTTATGTTTTGTAACATGCCCTGGCCCCTCAGGATAGGGTAGGCTATCCGTCCAAATCAATAAAATAAGACAAAGGGTAACTATTTTCAGACGTGACGAGATCACAGTGAACCACGGTCAATACCCACATGGGGCCAAAGCACCCTGAACGTCTGTTAGGCGGCCGTCAGATGTTCATCACGGTCGATTCCCACATGGGGTCAATTTCAACCATGCTTCCGGGGCTCCCCACCGGACAATCGCTGCAAGCGTGGTCAAAGAGATCCCCGTCGGGGACCAACAAAAAGTAACATCTGGCCGGCACCCATAGCCCGGAATCCCCAGCGGGATTCCGGGCCGTGGTCAAATCGGGCGGGCGCTGAGGCCGCATTGGCCGTGGCGCCCACCCATTTCCCCAGAGGGCGGGCAGCAGGGGAGCGTGGGGGGGCGGGGCTGTCCAGCCACACGTTGCGCTGTGAGGCCCCGCCTCCTCCCCAATTCCCTGCCGGGATCAGTCTGTTGGACGTGCCGGAGTGATCCTGGAGGGGGAATCATTTGGGTGATTCCGGGACGGGGCGAATGCTGCCCCGTCTCGTCTGAAATCACCCAAATAGTCAATATACCAACTACAGACACACGCACACACGGTACTGATATAGCTCTTCGGTGCATGTGCTTAGCTGCAAATGCATTGCCATTATGTACAGCTGCGAGTGCATACATGGCTTTAAACTGCGCTGCCTTTATAGAGCCGTTTGTGCAGCTAATAAATGCACTTTATTCCCTTTTCTCCTTCAAGATGAATTAAAGAACTTGGAGATTTGGTCTAGCTCCAAATGGAAGGCAGCCTCCCATCTCTTCCAGGGTAATATTTCCCCTGCTGCTCCTTTGCAGTCGGATGATTCATAGCGCGGGCCCGGGAACCAGCACAGATTTCTATGGGGACGCATTATTTTCTCCACAGCATTTTTCCTCCCCAGAAGCATCCTTGGTCGCTTCACTGTGTGCAAAATTAATATCTGTGGAAAGGGCGGGGTGGAGGGGAGCTTAAAGGAGCCCCAGCTTACTGGGGTTACACACTACCTGCCTTGATAACACTTTACCTTTGGAGACCAGTATTTTTCATTAGCTGAATGGTAACCGTATATGAAGGTGATTAAGTTTAATGGGCCTGAGACCAGGATGTGGAGGATAAAGTTACAACTGAGGACGTACTGTGGGAGCGAGAATAGCTTCTGTTTAGAGCAGTGCTTGACAGGAAATGGCTTTGCTTCTGCTTCAATGAGGCTTAAATAGACATCATTTCTGGAGGTATTTAAAAATTAAGATTCCTTTCTGTATAAGCCGTGCAAATTTTTATCCAACTGGGCCAGGGCGAAAGCCAGTGCTGAAATAAATTGATTGATTGATTGAGTTGTTATCCAAGTGCTTCTCTGCTGAAACACACACACACGCACACACACACACAGAACACGCCATTCAATAAAACAGCAGTCTGTAGCTTCACAAGCCCTAGCAAAACACATGACTGTCTCCAGTGGGGGAGTAAAAGAGTCATCAGTGAGTTATATTTAGTCACCCAAATAAATGGCCATCCAGACACTTTGCCATGGCATGTTTTGTTTTGTCTGCGTGACTCTAAGGAGCACGCATCCATTCATGCTACTGGCTTTCTCTCCACCACACCCACCCTTTTCTCATCCTTTTTACTATGGGTGTCTGTCTTCAGACAAACCTAGGGCCAGCCACACCCATGGACCTGGCAGCTGCTGTGGCCCACAGGAAACCTGCACGGTGCTCCCCTCCCTCACACCATAGAGTTGCGTGCAGATTGCCCAACGCTCTAGGCTGCCGCCGATAACTCTGTGGCCTTGCCTAGGGGATGGGTCGCCAGGAGCATGTAACACCAGTGCTCCGATCTCTGCACTGGCTGCCTATAATCTGCCAGGTTTGATTCAAGGTGCTGGTTATTACTTTTAAAGCCCTATACGGCCTGGGTCCCGCGTACATGCAGGACCACCTCACCCCTCCTGTCCTGGATCGGCCCCTGCGGTCGGCCGGGGCCACCCACTTGGAGGTCCTCCGGGTTTCTCAGGTGGCCACGTTCAAGCGGCCATTCTCGGTGACCACGCTGCGGCTGTGGAACTCCCTCCCGGTGGAGATTCGCCTCTCGCCGGATCTCCCCTCCTTCCGCAAGCGATACAAGACCTGGCCAGGTATTCGGTGACGGGGATGGGTAGCAGAGGGGGGAGTTGTTTTTAGTTTAAATGTATTGGGTTTGTTTCTTTCAGGCCTCTAGTATTGTCAGTTTTAATGTGTTTTATTTGGATGTTTTAATAGGTTTTATATGATATGCCATTGGGCAGGAAGGGGCGGTACAGAAGAAATATTAAATAATAAACAAACAAACCCCCAGCCAAGAGCAGAGCTGCAGCAGCCATCCTTCAAGCAGACGGGCAGCAGCTCCGCCTCGGGCCGGTGCCCCAGGTCTGGGCGGCCCACTCTGCTGGCGGTGCTCCAGGGTGCTCCAGAACACCGCGAGTGGAGCTGGAGCACAGCAGGTAGCATCTGCTCCGCCAGAACATCTGACAGCCGCCTTTACACGGACAGACCACCCAGGGGCGGGGCCACAGTCAGGCCACCCACGGAGGTGGGGCTCCCATCCGTCTGTTTACATCCTAGGTGTCTCATTGCTGTGTTGTTGAGAGAGTTGATTCTCAATTAATCAGGAGCCTAGCTACCATGGAGCAAGGGCATTCTGTTGAGCTCAGGCCTGGAACTCTAGGGGTGCCTCTGGAAGTGACCAGAGCACCATGAGGCAATTTTCAGAGTGGTCAGGGGAGGGAGCAGGGTCAGTACTCTAAACCCCCCCCCCACCAGAACATTTTCAGAGTGGGGGTGGGGGGGACAGTGTGCTGGCTGTGCTCCCTCCCTCAGAGTGGAATGCTGGTTCTGCCGACTCTTAAAACATTCTTCCTGCTGGGGTTGCTGCCACTCAGGAGCCACGCTGGGAGCCAGGTCAGCACCACAACCTTTGCGGAGAGAGGCTTAAGCGGACCAGGAGCCTCCTTAGTAGAGCCGCTTCTTAGGAAGATCCTGCCTGTTTGCTCTTAGGGGGCCCATAACTAGGACATGAGCCCGTGCCTACCACAGCCTTGCTACGGCACTGCAATCGACCCTTGGCCAGAGGGCTGAAACTCTTCTCGGTAATCTTGAAAATCTCATTGAGAAACAGGTTCTCAACAAGATTTCTGAGATCGAGAACAAGTCAAGAATCATCTGATTCTTAGACCTGTTTCCATGAGATTCTTTTTAAAAAAAAAAATGTTATTAAAAGTTCTGTGCTTGCGCAAATGGCCGCTGCAGTCATTCGCACATGCACTGTCCTTGTCCAAGATACCACAGGCCACATCAGCACCAATTTGGAAAAGGGCAGCCGGTTCTGGTCATGTGCAGACCCACTGCCTTTTTCCAAAATGGCACGGATATGGTCCGTGCCATCTTGGAAAAGGGCCGCGCACGTACACAACGACTGCAGCGGCCATTTTTGCCAATGCGCCAGAGCATTTTAAACATTTTTTGAGAATCTCATGAGATCTCAAACCACTATCAAGACCTTGTCAAGATTTCAGTAATGGTTCTTGATTCTCACAAGATTTTCACAAGAATCATTTTGAGTCTCATTTCAGCCCTAGTTTTTAACACCGTCAGTGGTTATTTATTATTATTAATAATTATTATTATCA
Source organism: Sphenodon punctatus (assembly GCA_003113815.1). Lineage (NCBI taxonomy): Eukaryota > Metazoa > Chordata > Lepidosauria > Sphenodontia > Sphenodontidae > Sphenodon > Sphenodon punctatus. The sequence goes on from QEPC01007208.1 coordinate 868,357, forward strand.
TTTATATAGCGCCAGCAAGATACCTGGCACCGAACAATCATTCATTATCGGATCTGGCCACCATCATCCATGCTTTCGTTACCTCTCGACTGGACTACTGCAATGTGCTAGACATGGGGCTGCCCCCGACGGCTGTCCGGAGGTTGCAGCCAGTGCAGAATGCGGTGGCCCGTCTCCTAACACGGACGGGCCGCTGTGAATACATTATACCTATGCTCCATACTCTGCACTGGCTGCCTATTGTCTTCTGGGCCCAACTCAAGGTGCTGGTTATGACCTATAAAGCCCTAAACGGTTTGGGTCCTGTTTACCTGTGAGACAGCCTCAGACCTTGGGTTAAAGTCCCTTGAGTATGCTGGGTGGCAACAGCAGAAAGGGCGCTCTCGGCGGCCGCACCTCAGCTGTGGAGCTCCCTCCCGTTGGAGGCCCATTTATCCCCGGACCCAGGCGCGCCTGCCCTTCAGGGGCATTGGGGGCGCTGACCCCCCCAAGCGCCCCGACAGGCGCCACGCCCCCGCTCAAAGTAAAAAAAACAAAAAACACCTCCCTGCCGCTTCCCCACCGCCCGCAGCAGCCTCTGCCTTGCCTTTGCTTAGAGAAGAGAATGCTGCAGAACTGTGGTCAAATTCATGTCAGTTTCACACTGAAACTGACCACAGCGCCGCTGCAGCAGCCTCCGCTCTGATTGCAAAGGCAAGGCAGAGGCTGCTGCGGCTTTACTTCTCTTCTGGGACCCACTCCAGAGGAGTGGGTCCCAGAAGGCTCAAAAATCAGCCACCCAAAGCGTTTTCCTATGGAAAACGCGATTGGGACGGCTGAGCTCCTCTGTCCACAGCACGTATGGGACGTGCTGTGGAGGGAGGGGCTACAGCCTTCCATTGCGCTCAATGGGCGCAATGGAAGATCTC
>QEPC01007208.1:873818-894127 GCA_003113815.1 Sphenodon punctatus
GGCCAAAATCCTTGTTCATGCCATGGTTATCTCTCGCCTCGACTACTGCAACCTCCTCCTTGCTGGCCTCCCTTGCTCTCACCTGTCCCCCCTTATCGCAATCCAAAACTCCGCCGCCAAGGTCATTCACTCTGCCCGTTACTTCGACCATGTGCAGCCTCTCCTCTTCTCCCTTCACTGGCTCCCCCTTCCTGAATGTATCCTGTTTAAACTCCTGGTTTTCATGTTCAAATCGCTCCATGACCAAGCTCCCCCTTACCTCTCGGACCTAATTTCCCTACGCACTCCTGTACGCGCTCTCCGCTCTTCCATTGTCCCCTCCCTCGCTCTCCCTCGTTTCTCCTGCTCGCCTAACCACCTTCGACCCTTCTCCCTCGCTGCCCCCCATGCCTGGAACTCCCTCCCTGCCCACATCCGTCTTGCCTCCTCCCTCCACTCCTTCAAATCCCTCCTCAAGACCCACCTTTTCCTTGCTGCCTTTCCCAATGCCTGCTAGTCTTTCCCCGTACACTTACTGTCTGCCCTCCTCTGATGACTGCTGCTACCAACCTCTCTGTATACCAAGCCAAGCATACGCACCTGAGATTTCGCATCCGTTTGAATGTTTGTTTGTCTTCTCCCATGTCTCTCCCAGTGTCCCCTCTCCCTGTCTCCCCTCCCCCCCTTTTGTCTTTTAGATTGTAAGCCACAGGCAGGGACCGCGTCTAGTTCTGTACAGCACCAGGCCACACGACTGGCATTATATAAATGTCTATTAATAATAATAATAATAATAATAATAATAATAATAATAATAATAATAAAGTTATGTGTTTATTTTATGCTTTTCTATTGTATGCTGCCCCGAGCTGCCTTTGGAAGGTGGGGGCGGAATAAGAAATTGTTATAATAAATAATAATAAATTCTTCCTTCCTCAGCACATGGAGCAGGCAGCACTTCCTGTTCCTAAACCCAAAGTCTTCTGCTGCCTTTGCATTCAAAGGGGGGAGGAGGGAAGATCCAAGGTCTGGTAGTAAGGGGCTCATCATCATGTCTGAGCCTGGGCCCTCCATGGCCTTGTTACACCACTGAAGTTAGCTCTGTCTTTCAAGGCCAGACTGTCAGCACTGTCCAGGGCCTGGGCTCATATCCCAATGATTGAACCCCCCGAAAGGGTAAAGGTCAGAGTCTTCCTATCCAGCAGCTCTCCCAAGGCTAACAGCCAGCCATGGCCCGCTCCCCTCCACACCCTGCAAAGGTTGTGGTGCTGCCCTCACTCACTTCCAGTGAGGCACCCCCTCCTCCAGAGTGGCAGCAACCCCCCACCAGGAAGGAAGTTTTAAGAATCAGCAGGGCCAGCACTTCACTCCTACCCACTCTGAAATCTTCCTTCTTGTTGGGGCTCTTGGAAAGAGGCCTGAGCACCACAAGAAACATTTCAGAGTGGGTGGGGGCAGAATGTTTATTTATTTATTTATTTATTTAAAGCATTTTTAACCCAGCCATCCTGCCACAGGCAGCTCTGGGCAGCTCACAATATAAAACATAACAGTAAAAACAATTTTTAAAATAAACAACAAGGGAGGTATTAAAAAATCCCCCCCACTACCCTAATCCATTCCCCCCACCCTACCCATCCTCCCCCCCCCCGAAAGCCAGGCAAAACAGCCACGTCTTACAACAGCATCAAAAAGAGGGGAGATCCAGGGCCAAACAGGCCTCCACCGGCAGGGAGTTCCACAGCCGTGGGGCAGCCACTGAGAAGGCCCTCTCCATTGTGGGCCCCCGGCAGACTCAGGAGACCTCCAGGAGAGCACCCCCTGATGACCACAGGGGCCAATTCAGAACCCAGGGGGTGAGGCGGTCCTGCAAATAGGTTGGGCTGAGGCCGTTTAGGGCTTTATAGGTAAGCACCAACACCTTGAATCGGGCCTAGAAGACTACAGGCAGTCAGTGCAGAGACCGAAGAACCAGTGTAATATGTTCCTGGTGTCCCAGTCCCACCAGGAAATGGGTCGCTACGTTCTGCACCAGTTGCAGTCTCCGTACCGTCACCAAAGGTAGCCCCACGTAGAACGCGTTACAGTAGTCAAGCCTAGAGGTGATGAAGGCGTGGATGACGGTGGACAGGTCAGAGTCCGAAACATACAGCCGAAGCCAACACACCAGATGTAATTGGTGGAAGGCACTCCTTGCCACAGCCTCAACCTGAGCATCCAAGCGGAGTTGCGAGTCAAGGAGGATCGTACCTGGGGAACCAATGGAGGGTAGACCTCTTCAGGGCTGTTACCCCTGCTGCCTTACCCACCAACAGCACCTCCTTCGTGTCGGGATTCAGCTTCAGTCAGTTTGCCCTCATCCAGTCCCCCACAGCTTCAAGGCACCGGTTAAGCACAGAGACTGCCAGACCTGGGTCTGATGAAAAAGAGAGGTAAAGCTGAGTGTCCTCAGAATATTGATGGCACTGCACGTCAAACCTCCTGACCACCTCACCAAGCAGCTGCAGATACACGTTGAACAGGAGAGGGGACAAAACAGAACCCTGCAGGACTCCACACAAGAGGTCTCAGTATGATGAAAAATAATCACCGAGTACCACTCGCTGAGTTCTTCTGGCCAGGAAGGAGCAGAATCAGTCAAGAACCATACCGCCCACCCCATCACGGTCCCACAGGCGCATCACCAACATCTCATGATCAACAGTATCAAACATCACTGACAGATCTAATCGAATCAGCAGGGCTGAACGGCTCTGGTCTAATTCTCGGTGAAGATCGTCAACCAATGCCACAAGTGCAGTCTTGGTACCATACCCCGGGCGAAACCCTGACTGCGAAGGATCAAGAAAACCAACACGATCCAGATGCTCCTGCAACTGCCGGGCCACCACCCGCTCAATAACCTTCCCTAAAAAGGGAAGGTTAGAGACTGGCCGATAACTGGCAAGAGAGTCAATGTCAAGCAATGGTTTCTTGAGTAGGGGTCGCACCACAGCCTCTTTAAGGCAGCCTGGGACCCTGCCCTCCCTAAGGGAGGCATTGACCACCCCCGCCAGCAACAGCCCCATCATCTCCTGGCAGGCCTTAACCAGCCAGGACGGGCAAGGGTCCAGTTCACAACAGGTGGCCCTGAACATCTTCCGCATCGGCAGGGGTCATCAGCTGAAACTAATCCCACAAACAAGGACAAGGCAGGGCCTCCATAACCTCCAATGTTGGCCCTTCCTCTCTCTGCTCACTCTGAACATTTCCTGGCAGTGTTTAAGCTGCTTGCAAACTGAGCTCAACTGAGCCCCCTCACTCCATGGCTGCTACACCCCTTCTTCAAGAGCTTTGCCACCTGCAACCCACAATGCAACCATCAAACTCAGTGGAAACTCTAGCCCGAGCACATCCTAAGTTTACTACTCTGTATCTGGACAGAGATGTATAACAGCATAAAGCAGGATAAGGCTAATATACACACAGAGAACAATCCTCCACTATTAAAGACATGACGACTTCAATGGGTGGAGGATTGAGCTCACAGTAGTCCACTGATGTTCTACACATCGTATTCCAAGACTCCTTTTCAACATTATTGAGCGTTCATTCCAATTTAACTGGCATTTCTATATTTAACTCCATCTGAACCAAGTGATAATTTATGCTGTCATAACATGTCTTTTTTTTATTTTTTAGAAACAGTTCCATATTACTCACAGTCTGCCAAAGTCTGGAACTCCTAACCTGACCTTTTTTCTAGCAGGAAAAAAAGAATTTTTAAAAAACAAACAACCAAGGCTAACATCTGGCCGAGCTGTGCATTAACTCTTTTTATAAAACTCCATGCTCCTGCTGTACATAAGACAGACAGAAAAAGAGGTCCCCAAAGAGTTATTTCCCCACCAGTGTGAAACAAGTGGCTTATTCAGTAAGTTCTCAAAGAACAAAGAGGAATGGATTATCTCAAGGAGGAGTTGAACATATAAGAAAGGCACTGTAGCTTACTGTAGATTTTAACCGTCAGGCCGGTGGGGGTTGGGGAAGGGGAGGAAAATCCATAAAATCTATCATCGTGATGTCCAGCTGGGACTTTACACTTCTCAAGGAAATCTGAGCTGTGAACCACCGGCAGCTGCTTTTCTACCAGGTCTGTGAAACTGCCCGCAAAAGGAAAACCTTTCTGAAAGAAACTCTCCAAATGCAGCTCTCTCTGCTCTGTCGGGAATCAATGAAATCTCCAGGCTTCTTAGAGCGGGGTCAATTCAGCAAAGAAGTCATATCCTCAAACTGGTGTAAATCGCCTTAGTTCCATTGACTGGAATGGCGCTGCAATGATTTTCACCAGGTGAGAATTGTGCCCTGATGCTTGAGAATTCTTTTTAAAAAAAATAAAAAATCTAATGTGGTGTTAACTTGGGTGAACGGATACAAAAATTTAAAAAACCATCACAACAGCAGCAGAGTGGCATGGAAGTGGCAAAGTCTGAAGTATTCGTCTCAATGGAGACGGTTTTTCTACCTAAGTTCAAAGAACTGTACAGCTAGAGATTTTGCGTTTAAGTCTTCCCCATTGTTCCTGCTGACAAGTCACCCTTTTGTGCAGTGAATTCCATCAATAAGTCCCTTTATCTGGGGGAGGGAATGGAGACATGCACAAAAGCACCTTGCTGTAATTCCCCCACCCCCTTTGTTTCAGGAGTTACAGCTGTGCCAGCAAGGGAAAGCAGCAAGGGAAAAGCAGAGCCACAAATTATTTACGTCGCAATAAACCACAAAATTCAAACTCCCTCATCACAAATTAACAGGTGAAGTGGAGACATGAAATTCTGCGGTGGAGAGGCCTTCTGTTTTTGCCAGAAGGAGGGGACAAGGAACAATAAGGAGAGGGGGGAGAAAGGAGGGTCACTACTGTCACGATTTGGCATTTGGGTTGAGCAGAATGGAGCACAGCAACATAAAGTATGTGAGTATGTGATGCGAGTAGAGGACAATAGAGTAAGCAAAAATCCAAATGGGGAGGGGAGGAAGGGGGAATGGCTCCATCCCTCTGAACTCCAGAAGCCTCTCCCTCTGGCCGTATCCTGTTTTCAAAACACAGTTTTCAAAAGGGAGCTTTAAAAAATGTAAGTCACTCACACACATAACATCCCTTTGTTGTCTCGACTTGAGCCACCGACCAGCAGAACTCCTTCCATTCCTCCGCTGGCTCCCCTGTCCCTTTCACTTCCAGCACAAACTCCTCCTGGCCTTCATTTCCAAGGGTCTTCCTGGCCTTGCACCTTCCTATCTTTCTGCCTGCTTTTCCCACTATGCTCCCACCTTTGCTCCTCCTCTGCCACTATCCTGTCTCCGACTCTCCTGCTCTACCTCTTCTCTCTTGCTGCCCCCTATGCCTGGAACTCCCTCCCAAACCACATTCACTCTGCTCCATGGGTGCAGAGTATTCAAGGGGGGGGGGGAGAGACTGACCCTGGTGGCAGAGGGAACAGAGTTGAGGGTGGGGGCTGACTATGCATATGGGAGGGAAATCAGGAGTGCTGCAGTGCAACAGGTTGGGGTCTGTAGGGGCACTGGTAAGGGGGTGGGGGTTGGAATGTAACTGGGAAGGGGAGTGAGAGGTACTGAGGAAGGATGGAAGTACGAATGGGACCAGGAAGGCATCTGGGGGGGCACTGGCAAGGTGGGGGCACTGGCAAAATGTGACCCCTGAAAATTTTTATGTGGCCCCTTTCCAGTTCCTGGATCCAGTTCCTACCCCAAAGCACTAAAGAAACGAACTCAGGGTAAGGGAGCAGAGATGAGGGCAAGTGCACAAGGATAGGGGACAGATGCACGGCATAAATCCATGATGGGGCCATCCTCTTCCTGACTGCACCCCTTAAGCGTTTCCACCCCCAACTTCTATGGGGCCATCGGAGCTTGCACTAATTTTCAAAGCGGACCCTGGGGGGTGGGGAGGAAAAGGTTTTCCTCCTCTGGTGAAGGGGGTAGGAATGGGACAGAGGAGGTACGTTGGCCAGGGTTTAGTGGCAGGGTTTAGGGGGCAGGGATGCGACAGGGAGACTCACTGGCCAGGGTTTAGGGGGAAGGGTTGGGATGGGGGGGCGGGAGAACAGGGCTTCCAGGCACTCACTACTACAGGCTGAGCTGCAGGGATGGAGGCTAAAGGAGGAAACAGCAGACTTCCCACACAAGCAACCATACTGAGAGGCTGGGAACCTGCTCAGCACTCTGGGAGGGGATGGGCTCTCTCTAGAATTCTCCGGGGGAGAGGGGGCTCCTGCCCCCCAGGTGCCCGTACTCTGCTCCCTCCTTAACTTCAAATTCCTCCTGAAAACCTACTTCTTCCATCAGGTTTTCCCCAGCTCGTTGCCTTAACTTCAGGATCATAGATACTCCTTCTACTGGCGTGTCATTCAAAGTTCCCTGTAACTAAGCTAAACATGTGCACCTACAACTTCCCAGCTTCCCCCATGTGCCCGTCTCTCCTTGTGTTCCTTCTCCCTTGTCTATCCTAGACTGTAGACTCTGGCATCAAGATTAGACTATTGTGACGTGCTCTATATGGGGCTACCTTTGGTGACGGTCTGGAGACTGCAGCTGGTGCTGTTGGATTGTGCAACAGTCACAAGTAAAAGCCCATTGCAAGTTTAATATGGAGCTTGTCCAGTAGGGGGAGGGTCAGGGGATGAAACAGGTTTTTTTTCTCTCCTTGTCTCCTCTCTTCTCCTCTCTCTGTCCTCCATCTTGTCCCATGCAGTCTGTGCAGTATGGAAGCATGTCTTCTGAGCTCTTAGTAAAGTTCTGTTTTGAAGAAACGTCTGCTGTGTGTTATTGAACAAAAAGCTAACTCTACAATAGGTTAAGGGCCCAGGACATCTTCAAGGCAATTTTGAAGACTAGAAGCAGCCCAGAAGGAGTGCAGACTGTGAAAGAAAACTCCCAGAGAGGCCTACTGACTGTGAGTAAGAAGGCCTAAATCCCAGAAGGGGAAAGGGAGGGAAGCAAGTATGGCAAACAGCTCAGACTTTCAGTAGGAAAGCTGAACAATGTAAACTACCAATGGTGGAAGTTTAAAATGGAAATGCTGCTGTCTAAAGATGATCTATGGGAGGTGATTACCACAAACAAACCAGCAGCAAATCATGAGGAATGGGATAAAAAGGACAGGTTAGCAAAGGCTACAATAAGTTTACTGATAGAAGATGACCAGCTAATCCATATAAGAAGTGAGACCACAGCAAGAGACATATAGATTGCATTGCAAAACTTGCATGAAAGAACTAGCCTGAATAGCAAACTGTTTCTACTGAGGAAACTATACAAAATGACTCTTGGCAAAGAAAGTGAAATGCAGGAGCATATAAATGCCATGTTGGAAGTAGTGGCACAGCTGCGTGGCATTGGAAAAGATATAAAGGACAGCCATGTGGTAGCCCTACTCCTCTTACAGTGCCCTCATCAATGCCCTAGAGACAAGGCCAGAGACTGAACTGAAGCTTGAATTTGTTAAAGGTAGACTTGCAGATGAATTCCAGTACAGAAAGGAGAACCTGCAGAATGATCTAAAGCAGGATAATGAGACCGCACTGAAAACCTCAGACAAAGCTCCTAAGAGGGAAACCAGAGTATGCTTCAGATGCAAAAAGGAGGGACATTTAAAGAAAGACTGCTATACATGGAAAGCAGAACAGCAGAAACTGTCTCCACAAACACCTAAGCAGAGGGCTAAAGTCACAAACAACAACACAGTCGCTCAACAATGGAGTGGGTGCTTCAGAACAATACAAGACAGCTCATCCCAAAATTGGTGTGTAGACTCCAGGGCAATGAACCACATGACTAGCGATAAAGGATTCTTCACAGGGCTGGATCTGAGCAGTAAAGAAAGGATTTACCTCACAGATGGGAGAAGCATCAACGCGGAAGGAATTGGAAAAGGATTCCTGTACTGCAACCAGTCACAGGGAGGCACACTGATCATACACATAAAATATGTGCTCTATGTGTCCAACTTAGAAGTGGGACTCCTGTCCATGAGGCACCTGGCAGTGAGGGGGCTCACCATCCATTTCCAGGGAGATGAATGCACAGTTCAAAGTGGGACAAAAATACTGGCCAGAGCTACTGCAGGTGAGCACTGTACCGTCTGAGCACAGCGAAAGAACAGGCGAAGCTCACTGGGCACAAGCCACACAATGACTGCATCTACCTGTGGCATAGACGCATGGGACATAGACACTCAGACAGCATCAAGGAAATGCACAGACAGCAGTTGACCAAAGATCTTAAGGTATCAACGTGTCCCGTGATCATGAAACATGACTGTTGCATCAAACCAAAGCCACAAGGGCTACGCTTCCTAAGAAGAGTCCGATTAGAGCCACAAAACTGCTTGATCTTGTACACAGCAATGTCTGAGACCCAAAGAAGGTTCCCACACCATGAGGCAAACGGTATATGATAATTTTCATTGATGACTATTCAAGGTACACGATCATGTACGTCATGAAGAGTAAAGATGAAGTAGGACTATGTGACCATGACGAGCAACAAGTTCCAGCGCAGACCAAAGACACTGTGGACTGACAATGGAGGGGAGTTCACAGGAAAGGAAGTAGAGGACTTCCTGAGACTCCATGGAATTGACCACCAAAAGACAGTGCCATATACACCCGAGCAGAATGGAACAGCTGAAAGGAAAAACAGAACGCTAACTGAAATGGTTAGATGCATGTTAACAGACTCTGGACTACCAGAAAGATACTGGGGTGAAGCAGCAGTTGCTGCTACCTACCTACAAAATTGGCTGTATTCTAGAACAGTGAGGAAAAACTCCATATGAACTGTGGCATGGTCAAAAGCCTAGCGTGGGTCACATCAGAGTATTTGGAAGTAAGACATACGTATATATTCCAGAGGAGAAACATACCAAACTGCAAAACAGAGAAGTGAAAGGCATCCTCGTAGGATACAGTGAGCATTCCAAAGGCTACAGGATCCTGGATCCACGCACAGACAGAATAACCATTAGTAATAGTGTGACCTTTGTGGAAAACTCAAGTGACAGTGTGATGACTCTCCAAGGTCCAGGCGAAGGAGATCAACCAACCACGGGTGAAACCACTGAATGGGAGCAATCCTCTGAACAAATAGTCAAAATCAGCACAAAGGTAACAGAAGTGCAGGAAAAGACAGAGCCGGTTGCTGATGCTGAGCCAAGGCAGTCAACGAGGTCTAACAAAGGCATTCCCCCCACTCGTCTGTCCTACAAAATTGGCACCAGTAAACTGTCAGAGCCAGCATCCTGGGAGGACATCTCGCAGATGTCAGAAGGGGAAGCAGAAAAATGGGTAAGAGCGGCTGAAGAAGAAGTAAATTCCATGCAGGACAACACGACGTGGACACTTACTCCACTTCCCTCAGGGAGAAAGACTATAGGTTGTAAATGGACATTTAAAATAAAGTACAATGCACAGGGAAATATTGAATGGTACAAGACCCGACTTCTCGCAAAAGGATACTCCCAGAAGTACGGAGAAGACTACGATGAAACATTTGCACCTGTAGGTAAGCACACTACAATCAGAACATTGTTAAGTATAGCTGCCGGAAGAGGAATGCAAGTCAAGTATATGGACGTGAAAACAGTGTTCCTAAATGGTGAGTTGAAGGAAGATATTTACATGGACCAACCACCCGGGTTTGCAGACGTTGAAAGGCCGTATCTTGTATGCAAACTGCACAAAAGCGTACATGGGCTTAAGCAGGCCACCAGAACGTGGAACACTAAAATAAACGAGGTGCTCATGAGGGAAAAGTTTACCAGGAGCAAAGCAGATCCCTGCTTAAGTGCTTATACACAAAGAGACTAAGGGGCAGGTGGATCTTTGTATTAATTTATGTCAATGACATTATCATATGCTTTGAGCAAGAAGGGGACGAGTGCGAAACAATGAGAGCTCTAAATTAGGACTTTGAAACTAAGGACCTGGGTAACATAACACACTACATTAGAATACAAATTGAAAGAGAAGAAGACAGAAGCTATCTTCTCAACCAAAGACAGGCAATAGAAGAGATGATAGAAAGTTTCAGCATGGGGGGTGCAAAGGCAACAAATACCCCTATGAAAACCAGCTACCCAAAGGAGATCAAAGAACTGAGCTTATTGCTGCCAGACAATAAGCAATACAGAAAGGCGATAAGAAAGCTCTTGTACATTGCCACAATCACAAGGCCTGACACTGCGGTGGCAATAGGTATACTGTGTCGATAAGTCTCAGCCCCAACCCAAAGGGATTGGAATGCAGTGAAGAGGGTCTTACAGTACCTGTGAGGAAGGGGAGGTCTTCTTTAAAGGGAACGGTCAAGACCCCCAAGGTAATGGCACTTGCTCGTAAATAAATCCCTCAGGATTGTTAATGGCGTTTGGAAGGAAACCTTCGCAGCCTAGATCATCACGGAGAGGTGAAGCGCAATGCCTGTTCCACAACAGGAATACCACCTTCCACATCAGGGCCAGGGCCAAGGTACGGGCGCTAGGAGGTGGGAGAAGGGGCTTGTGATGGAGGGCTAGGGGACAGGGAAGGAGGATAGGGCACACATGCAGGGGGGAAATCCCGGTAACCAAGGTGCAGGAACAAGGTTGAAGGGAAACACAATTAGACACAAATACTCACAGTCCACACTCTCGCTCTTGCACAAGTTCCAAGGATCCACACAAGGTCACAACAGCTAAAGTTAGGGGCCAGTCTCATAGGCTAGGAGCACTGATCACCGGCAAGGAAGGGGAGCTCACAAGCTTCTTTTATCCCCTGTGGGCTGCACTAAACACTGGCGCAGGCACTCTAAGCACCGCAGCTGGGAAGCAGGGGCTGTGACCTCCTGCATGGAACAGGACGTGCCTGGGCGGGGCAGAGAGCTCTCTGTCATTCCGCTGGGTCCTGCTGCTGCTTGTGGTGCCAGCAGCGGGGAACAGCCGCCCTGTGATGGCTCTTGCAGTGGCGCCACTGTAGATCAGGTTGTCAGGGCACCCTCGGGAGGATTGCTTCTGGAAACCCCCCTGGGGTTCCCCCAGGTATGGGCGCGCCGGCGGGCTCCTGACCCCACCTTCCTCCACACCCTGAGCCCTGGGAGGAGGGTTCTGACAGTACCCCCTCTCCATGAACATCGTACTGTGAGGGGGACTGACTTTCTGGGGTGATGATAGTGAAAACGTCAGACCAATAGTGGGGCATGGACATTGGAGGCTTTTTCCCCAGGACCTGTCAGCCAGTCCATATCCCTCCCAGTCTATGAGGTAATATAATTGGCCTCGAAGAAAGCGGGAGTCTAAAATGGCATGGACTTCATACTCAGACTCCCTGGCTATAGGAGGGGGTTCCAGGTCCCTCTCTGCAGGAGACAATGATAGAACTGCAGGTTTGAGGAGGGAGACATGAAAGGAGAAGTGGATACAATACTGGGAGGGCAGGTACACAGTATAGGTCACGTCATTGACCTTACGTTTGATGAGGAGGGGTCCAATATACCTGTAGTCTTGTTTGGCCAAGGGCCGTGTTGTAGCGTAATGTCGGTGGTCCACCCACACCAACATGCCAGGGGGATACTGTGGGACAGGTCACCAATGTTTATCTGCATGTCTTTTGTATTGTTGATGTGCCAAGGCAAGCAGGGACTTGGCTTGGGCACGTGCTTGTCGTATTTTTGTGACCAGGGCTCCTGCTGTCAGAAAGTGGAGTGGGAAAAGATCAGGTATGTAGATGTGTGGGTGGTACCTATATTTAAGGTATTGTTGTAAACAAACTCTACCACAGGCAATAGTTCGTATCAGTTGTGTTGCAGATAATAGACATAAGATCTAAGGTATTTCTCTAATGTTTGGTTTGTCCACTCCACTTGTCCATTGGCTTGGGGGTGGTAGGCGGTGGTTAAGCTGCGCTTAATTTGGAGGGTAGATAGAAGGGCCTTCCACAGCTGTGAAGTGAATTGTGTCCCCTGGTCGGAAACTATGTCCATGGGTACTCCATGTAATTTAATAACCTGTTGCAATAACAGTTGGGTTGTCTGGCAGGCTGAGGGAAGTCCCTTACAGGGGACAAAGTGCGCGGGTTTAGAAAAATGATCGATTATCGCAAGGATAGTAGTGTGTAGTTATGATGGAGGTAAATCAATGATAAAATCCATACCTATCCGCTGGCAGGGCCCTTGTGGCAGCGGGGCGAGACGTAACAGTCCTTACGGTTGTTGTCGAACAACCTTAGTCCTAGCACAAGTACTACATGCCTGTACGTACTGGGTGACATCCTTCTTTATGGATGGCCAACAAAAGTGTCTTTGTAGAAGTTCGAGCGCTTGCTTAGTTCCTGGATCCCCAGTTAGGGGCGCAGTGTGGTGGCTCCATAGAGCCCGATGTCAGGCCCCCTTAGGCAGTATTAGTTTCCCTTCATGATAATATAGTCCTTGCTGTGAATTACTGTGGAGGGAACGTACCAACTTTTGATCCGTGTTTGAAAGTTTCTGTAAATGGGAACGGGCTAGACAAGCTGCTGCAAAGGTTCACTTCTCAAGACGTAATTCCCCTCTATCACATGGGGGTTCTCCAATCTCGGTACAGCGGGATAGCGCGTTGGCCAGAATGTTCGGTTGCCCTGGTTGATATTGTATTTTAAAGTTGAAACAGGCAAAAAACAAGGCCCATTGTCCATGGTGGGCATTGGAAAGTCGACCAGTTTGCAAATAGGTTAAGTTTTTATGGTCTGTGATCACGGTTACAGGGTATTTTGCCCCTTCAAGGTAGTGGTGCCACACTTCAAAGGCAGCTTTGACAGTCAAGAGCTCCCGGTCCAGTATGGTGTAATTTTTCTCAGCGTTAGTCAATTGTCTAGAGTAAAAGGTGCATGGTAGCAACCTACCTACCTCAAGTCCAGTTTGTAGAAGTACCACTTCTATTGCTTCATTTGACGCATCGGTTTCCATGGTGAATGATTTCTTGAAGTCAGGGTGTCGTAATATGGGCGCACGGGTGAAAGCGGTTTTTAAAGCAATAAAGAGCTTATTTTGTTGCTCAGTCCATTCGTATGGTGTTCCTTTATGAAGCAGCTTGGTGAAGGGTTGTGTTAATCTAGTGTAATTTGGGATGTATTGCCGGTAGAAATTCGTGGTACCCAGAAAACGTTGCAGCGCCTTTACGGATGGAGGGGCCATCCATGTCACTATGGCATCCACCTTTTTAGTATCAATCTATATGCCATGAGGGGAAATGACAAAACCCCAAAACTCTATAGTATCTACATGAAAAACACACTTCTCTAGTTTGCAGAACAACTGATGATGGCATAATATCTGCAAGACCGTTTTCACATGTCCTATGTGTTCAGCTTCTGAGGTGGAGTAAATTAAGATGTCATCCAGGTAAGCAATCACAAAAACATCGAGGACATAGCGAAACACATTGTTTATGAAGTGCGGGAAGATAGCTGGAGAATTTGCAAGGCCAAACGGCATTACCAGGTACTCGAAATGCCCGTACCGGGTCCGGAAGGCCGTTTTCCACTCGTCCCCTGGTCACATCCACACTAAGTTATAAGCCCCCCGCAGATCCAGCTTTGTGAAAATTGTTGCTCCCTGTAGCCAGTTTAATAACTCGGGGATAAGAGGAAGTGGGTTTTGATAGTGATCGCATTAAGGCCACAAAAGTCGATACAGGGTCATAACCCGCCATCTTTCTTAGGGATGAAAAACAAAGGTGCCCCTGCGGGAGAAGATGAGTGCTGAATAAATCCCCTTTGTAGATTGTCATTGATGTATTCCTTCAAGGTCTTCAATTCAAGTCCCGAGAGAGCATAGATACGTCCATACGGGGTTTCTGTTCCTGGCAGGAGATCGATAGGGCAATCATATGGCCTATGCGGGGGTAACACTGCTGCCTCTTTTTCATTGAAAACATCTGCGAATTCCCAGTAGGTCCGTGGAATCTGAGCATCACATGCTGCCAGTAGGGTGCTCAATATTTGTTTCTGCGCGAGTGCTGTCGCCGGTGCCTCAGGAGAGAAGCCCATGGTTCGATTGCGCCAATCAATGGTGGGGTTGACTTGTTGCTGCACCAAGGCATACCTAGTACAATAGGAAACATGGGGGTACAAACCACATCGAATTGCATCCGCATCGAGCACCCGCTGTTCATGACGGATAAGACCTGTGACTGTGTGGTAATAGGCCCTGATACCAAGTGCGATCCATCGATGGAGTGTATCAGTTCTGAAGGAAGTCGGCAAGTATGTGGAATCCTGTGGTGCCGAAGGAACCCCTCATCCATGAAGTTCCCCAAGGCCCCTGAGTCAACTAAGGCCCATGCAATAAGACTACGTGCAGGTCCTAACCCCAACAAGAGGGGGATACGCACATAGGGAACAACCATTGGTCTAGTGGAAAGAGGGACAGCAGCAGGTGACAGGGGCAGTACAGGCCTTACCGGGAAGCCCCCTATACATCCCGGGGCCTGGAGTTTCCTGTATCCCGTCGTACTTTAGGGAGCAAAGGGCAGTTGCATGCGAAGTGAGATGGTTCTCCGCAGTAGAAACCTAGCCACGACACTCGTCATTGCTCTCGTTCCACTGCAGACAAGGGTCCCCGTGATGCTCCCAGCTGCATCGGCTCACCTTCATCCCCCTTGGGAGGTTCAGCTTTAGACAGTAGGGTCCCTGGTGGTCTCGGGAAGGGTGGATGGAAAGACTCCTGTCGGCGTTCGCGTTTGTGTTCACTCAAGCATTCGTCGATCTGCAAAACCAACATTACTACTTCCCCCCAAGTGGGAGGTAAGGTCGTATAGGCCAATTGGTCCTTTAATTCATCGTTCAAGCCTCTTCGAAACATCACTCAGAGGACATTGTCTGGCCATTTCAAATCAATCGCTAATTGCTGGAATTTTGTAACGTACTCTAGTAGGGGTCCTTTTCGTTGGCTCAGCCCCATAATCACATCCTCGGCATCTTTGACACGATGAGGGTAATCAAACAGAAATGTGAATTCACTCACGAACCCCTCATAATTGCTCAGTAAGGGGCTGTTGCTAGTTAAGAGGGGTGTTGCCCATGACAGGGCTAGTCCATCTAAGAGCCCAATAATAAAGGCTACCTTTGCGTCATCTGTCCTTTTAGATTGCACTTTGAAAGTTAATTCACAAAGAGAAAGAAAGCTCTGGAACTGACGGCGATCCCCTGTGAACTTTGTTGGTGGGTCCCTTGGGTTCTCGTGGGGCTGTGGCTTCTGCTGCCAGGGGAACTACCAGGGGAGGAACAGGGGGAGGAACCTCTTCTCGGCCCTGCTGTTCCTTTAAGCCCTTGACCTCCAGAGCCAAGGATTGTACAGCACTGACTAAGTCCTTGACTTCGGCCAACATTTGCTCCATGGGGTCTTGTGGTCAGGGTTAATGCCGGTGATACTGTGAGGAAGGGGAGGTCTTCCTTAAAGGGAAGAGTCGAGGCCCCCAAAGCAATGGCACTTGCTCATAAATAATTCCCTCAGGATCGTTAATGGCGTTTGGAAGGAAACCTTCCCAACCTAGATCATCATGGGGAGGCGAAGCACAACGCCTGTCCCACAACAGGAATACCCTACACACAGGAACACCCCAAACCACCTTCCACACCGAGGCCAGGGTACAGGCACTAGGAGATGGGGGAAGGGGCTTGTGATGGAGGGCTAGGGGATAGGAAGGAGGATAGGGCACACACACAGGGAGGGAAATCCCAGTAACCAAGATGCAGGAAGAAGGTGATCGTGGTGGGGAGGGCAAGGGAGGTGTCGGCCCCACTGATTGGGGGGATCCGCCCTCCTATAGCTCAGCAGGTTCAGAGTCTGGGGATGGTGTTGGACTCAGATCTCCGCCTGGATCGACAGGTGGAGGTGGTGGCGAAGGCCACCTTCCACCAGTTGTATCTAGTGCGGAGGCTGCGTCCATACGTCTCTGGGCCGGACCTGGCCTCCCTCATCCATGGCTTCGTTACCTCAAGGCTGGACTACTGTAATGTGCTCTACGTGGGGCTGCCCTTGTTCCTGGCCCGGAGGCTGCAGCTAGTGCAGAATGCGGCGGCCCAGCTCCTGATGGGGACACTAGGCCTTCCGGGGAAACCCGGAAGTTCACCAGAAGGCCTAGTAGCACTGAAGCCGGCAGCCACAGCCAGCGCTGAAGCCGCCGGAGTCGGACCGCCGCCGCCGCCCGGAGCGCAAGGTAGGCGATCCCTGGGTGGGGAGGTAGGTTATCCCTGGGGTGGGGGGGTGTTAAACCCCCCACCCCACCCCAGGATTCACCCTAGTACAACCGAACCTACCAGTACCTACCTGCCGGTGCGGGCTCTGGGTTGCCGGTGGCGGCCCGAAGCCCGCACTAGCAGGGACTTCGGGGGATTTTTTTTTTAAAAAAAAGCCAGGCTGGGCAGGGTGGGTGGGGGGTGTCCCCCCTTCCACCCGTGCAGCCTGGACTGGGGAGGGAAAGTGGGGGAGGAGGTTTGTGGGGGGTTTTACATTGCGGCCATTCATTTGAATGGCCGCAATGTAAAAAATCCGGTACGGGGAATCCAGTAAATTATCCCGGATTACCGGGTTTAATCCGATACTGCCGGTACACCAAATACCAGGCAGTATCGGATACCGGAAGATCCGGAAGTCCCACCCCTACTGTACAGCATGGAAGCATGTCTTCTGAGCTCTTAGTAAAGTTCTGTTTTGAAGAAACTTCTGCTGTGTGTTATTCAGCAGAAAGCAACTCTACAATAGGTGCAAGATGCGGCAGTCTGTCTCCTTACAGGGACGAGTTGCCATGAGCACATTACACGAGTTCTCCAAGCTCTGCGCTGGCTGCCAATAGTCTTCCAGGCACAATTCAAGGGGTTGGTACTTACCTATAAAACCCTATACAGTCTAGGCCCCTCCTAGCTGCGAGGTCACCTCACTCTTGGTGCCCTGGATCAACCCCTGCTGTCCACCGGGAGCGTCCTTCTTGATGTCCCCCAGGTGGTGTGGGGGGCTACAATGGAGAGGGCATTCTCGGTGGTGGCGCCAGGCTGTGGAACTCTCTTCCGGCAGAGGCCCAGGTGGCCCCAGACCTTGCCTCATTTTGGCGACAGTGCAAGACCCGGCTGTTCCACCAGGCCTTGTGGGGGGGCGGGGAGAGATGGATTTTTTATTTTTCTTATTCTTATGCTTCCCTTTTATGTATTTTTTGTATATGTTAAAATATTTTAATTTTTGTAAGCCACCTCAAGCTGCCTAGGCAGGAGAGGCGGCATATAAATAATGAAAATACATAAATAAATAAAATTGTACAGGGTGGGAATTTTTTAACTAACCCATGCTTAGTTTTTATTTGGCCCATTTTCAGTTCCTGGATCTGGCCCCTAGATCCAGTCAGGGGAAGTCTTACTACAGGGCAACCTGGGGTGACTGTCCCAACCCCGCTATTTCAGGGGGACCAGTGGCCCCTGTTTTCATCAGGGCAGGACTCCAAACATGACTCCTTTTAGGGCCCTGTGAATGGTGTCACCAAGGCAGTGGGGCCATAGGGGAGGGGTCACCACGGCTCCCTGCATTTTATCTTCACTCTGGGGCCCACAAATTCTAAGGCCAGACCCGGATCCAGGTCCTACCCCCAAGTACTGAAAGACTGAGCTCAGGTTAAGGGTGCAAAGATGAGAGCATGCACACAAGGCTAGACCACAGATCCATAATCTGGCCCCTTCTCTTCCTGAGCATGGCCCTTAAGCATCCCTGCCCCCAACTTCTACGCAGCCCTTGGAGCTTGTACTAACTTTCCAAGTAGCCCCTGGGAGGGAAAAAGTTCCCCTCCTCTGGCTGAGTGCCAGGTATATTGCAATAAAGAAATAATACATAACAATAACAATAATTCAAATGATCATTTTTGTTTGACATAATTCCTTTCCCTCAACTTATCACACAGAAGAAGGGAGCCCTCTAGCATTCAAGAAAACTAAAGACTGCCATTGTTTCCTTCCTCCATGTGCAGCAGCTATGGGCACAGCCACATGAGCAGCAGAGGGCCGTGTCTCTGCATGGGCCCCATGGCGGGCAAGTACAAGTGCCGCACTGTGGGGCCAGCATGGGGAGCAGGGCAGATGGTTGGGTCCCCCATGGGGAAGCAGGGCAGCAAGCCACCATCAGATCTCCCACTATGGCTGGACAGGCCACCCCTGGCCGTGACATGGCCACGCGGGACCGGAGTGAGCGACCGCCCCTAAAAGCCCCACAGTGGACCTCACAGCACGGCAGGGAAGACAGCAGATGAGCTGCCACGCCTTGGGCAGTCTTTCCCCATTACGGGTATTATTATTATTATTATTATTAACAAACATTTATATAGCGCCAGCAGTGTACCTGGCACTTTACAAAGTAATAAAATAGACATGGTCCCTGCCCCTAGGGCTTACAATCTGAGAGACAGGAGCTGGGGGAGAGACTTAGGAAGGGGAACAGAGGGAGAGACAAGGGGTCTAACATTCATGAAGATGCGAGGTCTCAAGTGCACGTACTTGGCTTGGTTACGATGAGAATGACAGCAGGCAGGTCCATGTTGCAAGGATAAGGGTAAACCGATCGTAGGTATAGGAATAGTGGCTCAGCAGGATAAAGAGTCAGACAGAGCAGAGCGAAAGAGGTGAGTTTTAAGGAGAGATTTGAAGGTATGAAGGGAGGGGGCAAGGCGGATGTGGACAGGGAGGGAGTTCCAGGCATGGGGGGCAGCAAGTGAGAAGGGACGAAGGCGCTTAGGGGAGCAGGGAAGGCGTGGAAGGGTGAGAGAAGGGACAGAGGAGGAGCGAAGTGCACGGGCTGGAGTATGGAGGGCGATAAGTGCAGAGAGGTACGGGGGAGCAAGGTTGTGAAGAGCGGGTTGTAAGGCAGCTACACACCGCATCCTCTTCCTTTTTCCAAGGGCGTAGCACGGAGCAGCCAGTTGCCTGCCCCACCACGTGGCAAGGGGAATATAGTGTCTGCTGACCACATGATGCATTGCATCCCATGGTAAGGCTGTCCAAAGCGCAGTTAACCTCTCATGTGGCTGCACCCAATATGTCACCTACCCCCCTGCATTAAACCAGCACAAAAAACAATTTATGGGCTGATCGACAGAGAGTACAGGCCATTTCCAAACAGGCTACAACTCTCAGCTGCTCATCCTGGAAAGAGGCATTCCTCCCTCTGGCAAAGTTCACATTCATTTCAGGCTGACGGCATTTGAGTAAGTGGCAGCACTGAAACGTGCTAAGAGGACGAAGAGGGCAAATCAATGTAATTCAAGCAGCGCCCTGGCTCCTTATCAGTCATTTAATTCCACTGCCATTCTGCTCAGCAGATGTATCGACTTGCCCTTCAAAGGGCCGTGCGAAACCAAGCATCTGATTCCAGGTGTTAAGCTTTGTACGCCTCATGGGATATTCATACCCATGTGGTAAATGGCAAAGCCGCCAGGGGAAATGCATCTGTCAGTATTATTAGTTGTGTTACAGTAGCTCCTGGGGACCCCAACATACTGTACAGACACAAAGTAAGAAACGGGCCCTGCCCTGCCCTGATGAGCTTACAATCAGAAGAGACAAGACAAAGGTTTAGAAGGAACCAAGAATACAGAGTGGGGAACCCAAGTCTTCTGAGCCTCCGGGCCATTGTACCCTAGTATAATTGGTGCATCAGAAATAAATGGCACAGACTCTTGGGTTGAAAACAGGTACAAAACTTTATTCTCCTGCTCCCAGCTCTTACACAGCTTAGCCAACACTGTCTACCCCCTGCATCCTAGTCCTGGTCAAAACCTGGGAAGGACTAGTCTGGATCTGCCAATAAAAATGGCACTTACCCACATCCTGGCCTGGATCCCTCAGACACTACACATCCCAGTAACCGAAGCGCTGCACCACTGGCCAGAGAAACCTGGGGACATCCAGCCTCCTGGTCAGCTGCTGGGATCTCCAGCTGGTGACTTCATGCTGTCCCCATGACGCCATCCTCTAAGTTTCTCAGTGCTCAGCAGTGCAGTAAGGTTTACCCTACCCAGACTCCTCCCAAGGCCGGCCTTGCTCCTGCCCCAGCCTGTCTCTACTTCCTGCCCTGTTCCTCTGCCACCCCACGCCCTGCCCACCATTGGACTGATTCCCCAGCTCAGATCCTCAGCACTAGAGATGAAACAAGCATCTGTCCTGTTCAAACAGGTGTTCCCGGCAAATCTCTGGTGCCCGACCCATCAGAGAGGATTCAGGGATCATAAATTACCCTCAGGGCACCCAACGACAGTTCACTTTAGCTCTAGTAAAAAAAAAAAAAAAAAAAAAAGC
>QEPC01007208.1:902704-916289 GCA_003113815.1 Sphenodon punctatus
AGCCACCCCCCTCCCCACCAAACCTTCCAGTACTCCCCCCGCTCTCACCGGGGGAAGTCCCTGGATCCACCCCCCTTTTTCCCCCGTTACCTGCAACCCCCACCCTACCACCCTAGCCCTGTACAAAGAGCCCACACAATAATAATAATACCAGCCCCCTGCCACCCCCTGCAGTCCCCAAAAGTGCCCCAAAAGTGCCGCGCCCTTTGGCTGCGGCCGCAGCCTGCGGCTCAGCCGCTGGTCCCGGGGTTTTTAACCCCCCGCTACTTCCGGGTGGGGGGGGAGGGGACAGGTCAGCCCACGAGGCTGGCCTCTGCGATTTATGACATTTGGCCACGTAGGCGAATAGCTAAAAAGGCAAAAAAAATGCCGTAGATTTAATATTAGGACCAAAAGTGGAGGCTAGTAATAATCTAAGTTTGCATTGCACAGAGAGAGTCTTTACCCGCCAATACAGGAATAGTCCACTGCAATCTTAATTCTTCATAAAAATGGCAATAAAAGATGGGAAATGGTTTGGAAAACAAAAATGTGTTCCAAATTTTCTATTTCTCCAGATCCAAACTTTCCTAGGCAACCTAGTCCATTGCCCAACTATTCTTTCCTTTGATCTGAAACCACCCCCATTTCCTGCACAATGCCATGTTTGGGCTGGTGGCTGGAAGCACCATAAACACACGCACACACAGTGTGTGCTGGAAAGGGATGGACAACACCTTCCTTTTATCTCCAGTGCAGCCACGTACAAACCTGAGGCAGGCAACCAACTGCTGGCTTCCCCTACATGACAGGTGTCTGTCTTGGACTGGGAAGAGAGGAGCTGGACCAGTGGGGAGACAGGGGCTCTCTCCATGTAGGATTGGAGGGAAGGGGGGAATGGAGAGGCTGCTGTTTCCGACAGGCCTCCTGCACATGACAGCAATGAATCGCCCAGGAGAAATCTTTCAGACTCCTCCCATCTCTGAAGCCCTCAGCAAGAGGAGATACAGTGCATGCAAACTGGTATCCAATATCCATACTGTGAGCAGCACAAAAGGCAAGCCACTGTCTTCTTCTCAAGCTCTTCCCACTAATGCAGCATCGCAGGCAGGCTGCAGTTTCCTTTCTTTTTGGCTTTCCCCCTTTCTCATGGAGGTGGGGGTGCCTCATTCTGACAAGACAAGGCACCCCATTCTCCTGCCAGAACCTACAGAAAGGCCCCATACCTGACAGGGCCACCCCGGGATTCCTACAGGCTCAGAGCAAAATGCCAGGTTGGTTGACCCCTTATCCCACCAGCCGTTGTTTTCAACTTTAGAAATGATCAGTTTAAGACTCAAAACATTTTTAATTGAAATTGATTTTTTAATTATGTTTTAAATGCTTATCTTTATAATTCTGTATGTTTTCACTTGTCTTTGGTTAAAAAGACAACAGAGGCCCATTGTGGCTCTGCTTTTGTGTGAGGCCTGAGACAAACCACTCTCCCAACTCCATGGGGCTTTGTTAACAAGAAGGCCTTCATTTTGTTAACATCCTTTTATGGCACAACATCCTTGGTCATCTCTGGCAAGTGGAGGACCAAATGCTCTATGGTTATCTCTGCACCAGCCTCAAGAGCTCACTTCACTGGGTTTCAAAGGACAGCAGCCATAAGAGTTTCTGTGACTGTGTATGCAGCTTTCTGGAATACACAGTAAGCATGTGATAATTGCTAACAGACATGCCCAATACAGAACACATCTAATCCACATAAAAGCCAAAAGAG
This sequence comes from Sphenodon punctatus, assembly GCA_003113815.1. Classification (NCBI taxonomy): domain Eukaryota; kingdom Metazoa; phylum Chordata; class Lepidosauria; order Sphenodontia; family Sphenodontidae; genus Sphenodon; species Sphenodon punctatus. The sequence goes on from QEPC01007208.1 coordinate 904,452, forward strand.
CAAGCAGAGGATAGGCTGTTAGTGATTTGCCCTCACCACTCTGAAAGGTTTTCCCGCACCACAGAAACAGAGTTTTGAAACTGGTTTCTCTCTGCCTTAGTCCACCTGACATGTAGTCTAGGAGATAATCAAGGGCACTTGCCATATGCTGTTGTCGGCCTCTAATCTTCCAGAATTAAAAGAAGCGACAAGGAAACTGAAGGGAAATGAACAGCACAATTAGGACGCCTTTGATCTTCCACATGAGACATGTGCAAATGAAAACAGGGCACATCAAAAACCGGCTTGGTCTTTCCACGCACTAGAATAAAGGGGCAGCTCAGTGAGGCAGCTGTTGCTTCCTGCAATATAGAAATCCGTGTAATTGTCCTTTGGCTGGAGTCTTGAGAGCTCAGTGCTCGCTTTCCTTTCACTCACAGATCGACACCGTGGCGAGCAGGCAAGGGGCAGAAAGGAAAATATTTCCCCTGAAGTAGGAATCTTCTTTCAGTCTAGTTGGGCTTTCTGGAACAGGGCCGATAACTTGGAGGTGGGCAGAAGAAGGGGCCCTCCTCTTAGGCAGTGTCAGACCCAGGGAAAGTAGGATTTCTAGAATAGGGCGGTAACTTAGGGAAGGGAAGGAGGAGGGGCTGTCCTCTTAGGCATGGCCATGAAATGGTGGTCTCCTCCTAAGGTAGAAATTAGGGATGGGAAGATCAGGACCGGATATGAATTGTCCAATTTTGGACAAAAATCGGACAGTTCTTATTGATTGGGCTCCCACTGGATGAGGATCTATCAAAGCACCTTGGAGAAGCACTGGCACCACTTCAGGGAGCTTTCAGCTTGTGCCAAAACCATCCTGCCCCCAGCTTTGCCTCCTGCCCGCCTACCCCAGTGCCTGCCGCAGCAGCGCTGCTGGGACAGGTGGACACTTTCAGCAGGGCAGGAGTCTGAGGGAGGTGGGCATCAGGCAGGAGTCCTGGGGAGGCAGAGCTGAAAGTAGAGGGGCCTCGCAAGGGTAGGGAGGGGGGTAGTTGCTTACTTACCTTTTCTCCTAGGCTCCATCCGAACCAGCAACCTGCGGTGCCTGGCACAACCTTCTCAGGGCCGTGCCAGAACTTCAATACAATTTCCCATCCCTAATAGGAATTGGCAGATGCACATTGATGCACTAAGAAAAGAAAACCTTTTTTTTTTTTTTTTTTTTTTTAAAGTTCACTTAAACAGAACATCCCCTTCAGGGTTGAGGCATATCATTTCTAGTTTACTCATGGGCCCCATGTGTTAGGGGCCCCTCCAGAATGACTGCAGTCCCTCCACACACCAGGGCGCCCCACGTTGGAAGCTCTATGGTCCCGCATTTCTACACCACTGCCTCTCACACTCATGTCACCATTTCTAGTTTATTCATGGACCACATGTGTTGGGGCCCCTGTGAAGTCCCTCCCCCAAACACATGGGGCCTTTTGTGATCACACGGTACAGTATACTATTGTGCGTGTATATCTCCCAACGTTTTGAGCATCAAAAGAGGAACGAGCCCCTCCCCCTCAGTCAATAAGCTCCACCCCTTGGCCAATAAGCTCCACCCCCCACACACTTTCATGCATGCACACACACCCCTCCCAACGTTCCAAGTGCATAAAGAGGGGCGGATGATCTCCTGCTGATCATTCCACTTAGTTTCTTGCCATTCTGTCATCTCCCCATTGTTCTCTCAAATGCTTTTCCTGGGAGAGAACCAGGACAGATGTGACTGAGGCCTGAATAATGGTATTTTTTTCTCTCTCTCCTGAAAGAGAAACTTTGACCCCGTGAGAGAGGGACAGTGGGACTCAGCACCCAAAGAACTGTCCCTCCTAAATAGGAATCGTTAGGATGTAGGAGGATTTCAGAACTAGAGTGGCCACCTATGCCAAGTTTAAGAAAGTGCTATAGAAAATAAATTATCAAAAACATTAACACTTGCCAAGCAGAACTCAATTTGTCTTGTGGGAAAGTTCTTCCAAACCCCCAAAAGCATTCAAGTCTCTCTCTCCTCATTCTTACTCACTGCAGTCCTGCTGTGCTATTCAGGGAGTTGAGTTTCTCCGTGGTTTTCTAATGGGATCTTTAAAAACTGAGTTTCAGTCGTGACCGGATATGGGATTTGAACCCAGGTCTCCAGGATTAAAAGGCTAATAATCTGTACAACACCTGGAGTAGTGTATCTGATCAGGGCCACCGAGGCAGACACTTTGAGTGCTTACCGTTTGCCTCTGTGAGAAATTCCAAGAGGCACATGCTGCACGACTTTTGTCACATGGGAAAACAAAGCAGCGCAGCTTTGGCGCCGATCATGTGGAGGACGAAGAGCTGGACAACTGAGTTCTGCATCCTACACAGGATTGGCGCCAAAGCCAAGTGGCTTTGTTTTCCCACAAGACAAAAACAGCGCAGCATTTGCCTCGCAGGGGCAAACAGTGCACATTTTGTAACATAGAAAAGTGTCCTTATTCTCAGGGCTCAAGTCAGAGGAGCCATGCTTAAGAGGACATAACTAGGGCCGCTTTTAGACGAGACAAATTTGCGCATGATTGGTGAAAAATGCGCATGTGTTTAATGCTCGTTTAAACACCCAAACCGTTTTAAATGCGCATTTGCCATGATCATGTAAAAGCCAAAACCATTTTGAATGTGGTTTTTAAATAATGCGCATGTTTTAAAACTGGTTTTGGCATCCCCCGATCATCAAAGGGGCTCAAAATCGGTTTTAAAAAATGCGCATTATTTAAAAACCACATTCAAAACGGTTTGGGCTTTTACACGATCATGGAAAATGCGCATTTAAAACGGTTTAGGTGTTTAAATGAGCATTAAAACACGCGCATTTTTCACCAATCATGCGCAAATTTGTCTCGTCTAAAAGCGGCCTAAGTTAGGATAAACCCTGATGGCAAAGGTAGAGGCAGTGGAGAGGCCAGGGCAGGGAGCCAGGCTGCAGGAGTGGAGATCATGGGGGGCAGTGAGGCCAGGGTTACCAGAGGCGGGGGGGAGGGGGAGAGTGTTCATCTGGGCACAGCTGCAGGGCTTGACCCCTGGCCAAATAAAAAGGCCTTACATTGCTTGCAGACGATGCTCAGGCAAGCCTCATGGGGAAGGGTGCTCCAAAGCTGGGCAGAAGCCACCAAGAACACTTCTGTGTGCCCTTGCCGTGCAGACTTGGCACGGGGACAGGACTTGCAAGAGGGTGCCCCGGCTGACCTTGGGAATTGCGATGGAACATAGGGAGGAGGTGGTCTGCTCATGTAGCTCCTGAGTCAATCAGGACAGAGTATCTCTACTCCAGGGATATAGCAGTACAAATAATGATTACGAAGCATGGGGAACACATACAAGTCTGTCTGCTTTTGCTTACAAGGGTAAACGCTGTCCGTTGAGGACCTGACTATTTCCTCTCACCTCAGGCACAATGCCACTCTTTCACTAAGCCCAGTTTTTACTTTATTAATTTACTAGTATCTTTTTCACTCTTCCAGACCGCTGCATCTGTTTTTCTTGGGGACATTTGCCATCTGTTTTATAATTTCCCCATTATCTGATGCTGGGGATTCAATGACCTTTCTAACTTTAATTAAAGTTTCTTTCTTTTTAAATCATCTTCATCAAATTCATCCTTCCAAGCCATGCCTCTCGTGAATATTTTATCATTCTGACGGCAAGGAGATACATGACAGAAATGTATTAATTACTTTTTACTTTATCAAATTGATGAATTAATCTGTGATTGGGGAGGAATGGGGTAGTGAATGGCTCCCCAAGTCTACAGAGATGTCATGTTATTCATTTTATGAGTCACGTTACAATTTTTAGAGTGTTTGAGCTTTTAGTTTGAAAACACAGCATTTAGCAGCTCAAATAAAATGTGCAAACAGCTTGCTAAACATTAGTATCTAAACGTAACTTTTTTGCAGCCAGTAAAATTTCTCCAGGGCTTGATTATTTTATTTTGGGGAGGGGGGGGGAACCTTGCCAGGACTCAGTCTCAGTAATTAAGTCCAAGGGAGAGCTAAGACTTGGGAAATGTTCCCAGTGGGAGCATGCACCCCAAAATATGAAAGATCAGGAAAAGGCCGATAGTGGCCATTTTAGGGTTAGAAACAAAAGTCAGAAAAAAACTGAACGGCTTATGTGGGTTTCATTAATGACCTTATTATCCCAACCCCAGTGCTGGCCATCATATAGATTAAATCACAATAACTCCTGTTCTGTATTCAGTTGTAGAGAGGCAGAATGGTCGAGTCCAGTGGCTAGGTTTCTAACTGAGGAATGGGGCTCATTACCCTGCTCTGACAAGCTCTGGAGCAGGGGGCGTGGCTTCTGGAGCAGAGGGGCGTGGCTTCTGGAGCAGAGGGGCGTGGCTTCTGGAGCAGAGGGGCGTGGCTTCTGGAGCGGGCTTTGGTCTGGCATTTCATTTTTATTTTTTTATTTTTGTACAGTTTAAGCACTGGATTTCTTTTCCAGGCAAGGCCCACAAACCATGGACTCCAGAGCAGTCAAATTGAAGCCCTTCATTATGGTTTGTGGCTTCTCGTTTTCAGAATTTGGGGAAGGGGGATTGCAGAATACACAGGTCCTCCTTCACTATAAGTAAAGCACAATGAATTGATGACAGAATCTGAGAAGGGTCTGGTTGGTGGAGCCTGCAAGGACTTACAGCAGGGGCAGCATTATCTGTTCGATAGGCTTATTCCATACAATAAAAAATCCTTCCGGCGTAGAAGGCTGAATAGAGTTCACCTCCCATCTGCAGCCTGGTAGGTACTGCAGCTCACCTCACTGATCACACACAATTATTTCCACCTGCTCAGCACATCACAGATTTTATGATGATACAGCCCCAAACGAACGCATTCTCAATTGCTTTTCCCAAGGCAGGGAAGCAGCCAGAGACAGTGTGGAAACAGGTGTAATTGCATTTGCCGCATCACCCGCATCCCGTTGAAAGCAAGCCATTATTCTAATTTATAAACAGGTAGGTAATCTCTTCGGTGGGCCCTTAAGAATCATTTTGCTACCCAAGCAGATTGTCGAGATTAGCAGATACTGGAAGATCGTCCTCAGCGAGGCAGTAAAAAGCTTTAAGTGCAGTAGATTGTTTTGCGATTGACTTTTCAAGGAACAGTCTATCAAAGAAATCCCAACCACCTCTCCCTCTGGTGATTTAAATGGAAAGAGCGGTCAGAAATGACAGACAGTAATGAGCTGAGGAGACAGGGGCAACTCTCTGTGTGTGATTTCATTTCCTCCAGCAAAGACGCCTCCGCAAGGGGATTTGGGTTGAAGGCAACAGTACACAGTGTCAAGATTTTCCACCCTGAACATTGGGCGGTCTGACCTCTTTTGCAGTTTCAAATTTGGGACAAACAGCTTAAATGTCACTGGTCAAAGAATGTAAATAAAAAGTGACTTCCTGTCGGCAGGAGTGACCCGGTGAGATCTTTTATTTTCCCTGCACCCTCTTCCCAAATAATGCCTTTTCACACACTAACACATGCTCCTTCCCCTATGAGGTTTGGCAGGATCCATCCCCCCGAACAGCAAGGTCAACCTGGTTCTCCTTCTCCATTGCTGGTAATTGCATTATCCAAAGGAAAGGTGCAGCATTCTAAAACAACAAGACAAGTCGTCCGACGTAACGCTCACCACTGACTGGTTTAAGGCAGCAAACACACAGCTGGCAGAAGACATGCTCTGTAAAAGACCTGCCACGTGTCTGCCGCTGGCTTATCCCTTGTGTGCTCCCACAGATGTTACAGGTGTACACAACAGCTGCACATAATAGCTGTTACATCGAGTAACCATTCTAGATCTGGCGGAGTAAAGCAGGTCTCTGCAAGACGACACAGAATCAGAGAGTGGGAAGGCACCTGGAGGGTCATCTAGTCTAGTGCTAAAGTGGGAGAGCAAATTTATTATCCGCAATCAATACCCTGGATAGTTTGGCAGTTATCCAGTAACTATCCTTTTACCGTGGAGGTTATCTGCCAAACAGGGGCGTAGTTAGGTTGGAATGGACCCTGGGGCAAGAAATGGACTTATCCCTCCCCAGTCACCACCACACACACACACACACACACACCAGCATCCTTATTGCAGAAAACTGACAACTTACATGGTAAATCCAGTGAGTCCGCTGCTCTGACTCCAGAGACGCTCCAGACACCGCGGCACCTCTCCCTCTCTCCGCTTGCTGCGCCTGCGCCCTGAAGGCTGTGGTTGTGCTGCTTGCCTCGTACCGCCACCGGTGCTTGCTCTGTCCTGCGCTGCCCACAGGGCGGGTCCCATAAGCGCTGCATACCGCAGGGGCCTCAGCTCAGTCTTCGCCCGGCCACACCTCAACAGGACAGGATTTCTGCTCTCACATCCCAGCTTGGTCCCAAAGACAAATGTCCCTCCAGTCCCTATGATAGCTACACCCCCGCTGCCAAACTGGAATACCAGATATTACTGTTTACCAAGTCACCATTTACTGAATTACCACATAACCCAAGACCCATGTCCACTGAGTTTTCCCCCTTGACACCAATGGGGGAAAGACGCAGTGAACATGGGTCCCTGTGCATAACTGAAATACATTACGGTTATTTTTTTATTATGAAAAATAATTTTTCAAATTGGCAGTGGTAATTTGGTAAACCAATCAGTATCTGCTGGATGCTAACCAGAAACCTGTAAATGAATATCGCAGTATCAGGCAGGATACTGGATAGTAGTGGATACTCATTTCACCTCTAATCTAGTCTGGTCCATTGCTTGAATGTAGAACGACTGCACCCACAACATCCCTGACAGATGGCTGTTCAGACTTAATTAACAATACTCCGAAAACCGAGAGCCTACAACCTTCCCTTGCATTAGCCATTGCCACCCAGCTGTTACCGGTAGGAAGTTTTTCCTGATATTTAACCAAAATCCACCTCCCTGTAACTTGAGTTCGTTATTTCTAGTCCCGCCCCCACTGTAGCAATGAAGAACAATTCCTCGCCAGCTTCTTGGTGTCGGCCCTTTAGATATTTGCTGTCTTCGATCTTGTCTCCTCTTCACTAGGCTGAACATACTCGGTTCCTTCAACCTTTCTTCATAAGATTTGCTTTCCAGACCCTTTATCTTTGCTGCCCTCTTCTGAGCCCACTCCACTGGCCGCGATCCCATGCCCTTCAGATCCCGTGCGCACGGTTTCCGCAAGGCAATGTGCCCGCAATGTGGATCCATGCAGTTTGCACACAGCTGCATGCGCGCGGCTCCGCACGGGCACGGGCTTGGGATCGAGCCTACTGTTCCCTCTTAAAAAGAGACACCTGAAAATGGACACAGTACTCCTAGTGAGGTCTGATCAGTGCCAAATAGTGTGGCACTGTAACTTTTGCTGACTTGGAAAGGATGCTTCTCTTAGTGCAGCCTAAAATTGCATTCGCCTTTTCTGCAGTCATCTCCCATTGCTGATCCATGGTCATGTTCGTGATCAACCGCAATCCCTGGATTCCTTCTACATGTGCTGCCAGGCTAGGTCTCTACATATCGAGCTAAGGAGACATGTCCTCTGTCTGAGGTCCACAACAGATTCACACATCCTTTGTTGAGAACACGTAACACACACCCGTTATTTCCTACGGTGCTGACCGACTTCCGGTATTGGGGGAGAACATTGAAATGCCCTCTGCGTGAGTTTGTTCCCCCCGGACTCTGGAGAAACAGTGTCTCATCGAAAAACGGCCTTAGTTTACAAGTTGCACAGGGCAAAGATGGTTATTTTCTCAATGTTTGTATGGAGCCAAGCAGCAATCTGGTGTTATCACCATAGAAATGTTTGCGTCAGGGGCATAGGAATTAGGAGCATCTGGAATGTGGGTGGATGCCTGGGTTTGGAGTCCAGGACCAGAAATGGGGCAAGAGAAGGGGGCATAGAAGACAAACAGGGGTCAAATCAGGTACAAGAGTGCACACGTAGGGACCCCACAAGAACATTAAATCCAGTATCTAAAATGACCTAACTGCACCACTGAATCAAAGTCACTGTTTCTCAGTGAGCTCATTCACACATGCAGGAACACATCCTTAGAAGGTCAGGAGAGGGGACACACATGGAAATCAGGTGCGTCTTTGATCATGTGGGAATGCACAGAAGCACGTGATGGAAGCTTTTATGTGTTCACACAATAATCCTGTAGGATGGGTCATTATCATTATTATTTCCATTTTACAGATGGAGAAGTGAAGTTCACGAATAGTAACTTGTCCAACCCAACCCTATGGGTTCATAGATAAGAAAGAACCTGAACCCTGGTCTCCCAAGTCCAAGATATTATCTCCAATTAGGCTATTTTGAACATGTTTATGGAGTAGAGACCCATCAATGGCTATCAGCCAAACTGGCATGGGGAAGTTGTAACCCCATGCTCAGGTGTCCTGAAATCTTCGACTGCTGGGAGGTGGGATTGAATAGCAGGAACTGGACTACTCCATTATGACCTGTTGTGTGCTTCTCTGAAGCAACTTCAGCTGGCTACTTTCAGAGACCGGTTATTGAGTTTGATGGAACCATTGTTCTGAGCCAACATGGCAGCTCTTGGAAACACATTTTTATGCTAAACACACCTAGAGACTTGATCTAGGACATACTTTGCCACCTATTATCCATGACTTTTCCCACCCAGCTAGGCCAACTAAGACCGTTAACAAACGGGCAGCAGAGTGGGGGGGACACGTGGGGACGCATGGGTGACCCCAGGCAAAGAACACAGAGGGGCTGAGCGAACACACGGGCGGAGGTGCGTGGGGTCGGTGGACCGGAAGGGGAGGCAGCCTTAAACACGCATCCGCACAGAGAGACACCGGGCCACGCCCACCCCACAGGCGCAGGAACACACGGACAGTTGGGACCAGAGATGGAGGGAAAGCCCCGGCTGGCACAGCGGCGAGGCAACATGGCGGAGGAAGGACAAACAATGCCATGCAACGGAGCCCCGCCCCCAGAGCCGCCAGGACCAGTGCAGGCGGGGTAGGAGGGAAGAGTTAGAGGCGCCGGCAGCAAGAACCACCCCATCCCCACCCTGCCTGCCACCACGAGGAGACCACAAGCATGTAAACAGATGCACACTGACAGCACAGAGCCCCAGGCACACAACTCCATACAGACAGTGGGAATGGAGACAGGCACGAGAGAAGCACTGGGACAGGGGGGAGAGGCATCACACCACCAATGACAGGCCACAACACGCCCCCCAAGCCTCCCGCACAAGGGGAGAGGAGGGGGACACAGAGAAGCAGTGCACACCCACAGGGGACGCAGTGGAATGGGAGACGGGGGAGCCAGGCAGGCCGGGCCCGGGGAAGGGCAGGGGGACGGGACAGGTACAGGGCGGGGAGCGGGGCATGGCCATGGTAAGGTGCTGTTCCACCCCCCGGCCCCCTGCAGGTCACACACACACACACCCATGGTACACAGACAATGCGCAAGGCAGGTGCTTGGGTGCATGGACAAACGTTGGGGTGGAAGCAACCGCACGCCCCCTGGCCACTGACCCCCGCCCTTCATCCATCAGACAGCACACAAGGCGGGCCAGAGGTACACCGGTGCCAGCAACCAGGAGAAGCATGCCGGCCTGGGCAGAGCGCCCCCCAAGGGCTGTCCTAGCCCTCACCATCCTGAGGGTGGGGTACACCCTGTGGACCCACTTGCAGGCGATGATGGGGCTACTGCTGAGGGTCCTGACCCCCCGGCCGCACACACCAGCCAAGGCAATGAGTCCTGACATGACCAGCTGGCGCAGGACATGCCGGAGGTGGCGGATGTGCAGTGCATGGAGGTATGCCGTGCTGGCCACCGCCGCGTCCCTGAGCGTGCACTTAAGGATGGGGAGGGCAGCCCTCAACACCTATGGGTGGCGAGTGGTGGTGCCGATAGAGCGGCATCGGGGGGTGCTACCCCGACCCATGGAGTGGTGGGTGGCCATGGTGCACACCTGGACAGATGAGGAGTGGACCGAGCACTTCGCCATGAGCCAGACCCTGCTGGAATGATTGGGGGAGATCCTGTGCCCCCACCTGCGACGGGACCCCACCAACATGCGGACCCCTCTGCCTGTTGGGATGCACATGTTTATGGCGATATGGCGACTTGCAACACCCGATTCCTGCCGCAGTGTCGGGGAACAGTTTGGGTTCGGGGCAAGTATGGTGAACCGTGAACTCCATGACGTGTGCGAGCTCATCGTTGACCTACTGCTGGAGAGGGTGATACAGCCCCGTGACCCGGAGGAGGTGCATATGCAGCTGTGTGGGTCATCGCCCCGTTCTCCGTGCCTGTGGGGGCCGGCCTGAGTGGCGGGTCCCACACCTATGTGGCACACATGCCTATCACCCATGGGTCCCTAGCATATGTGCTGCCCCATCCCCCTGCCCCAGTCCCTCTCCATGGTATCACCTCCCACCACCATCACAAAGTACTGCACTCCGACATGTATGGTAATGCACCATAGTTTATTGGGGGATATGTACAAGACATAGTCAGGAGCTTCGTGAGTGGCCCCCTCACCACCTTGGGGCTCTGGTGGGGGCCCGGGGGCCCTATGCTGGTGTGCTGCTGCCCTCTGTGCCCGCCCAGATGGGGGTGTGGGCTCCACCACATCAGCCACCTCGCTGGGTCCATCCACCTGTTCTTGTGCCGGGGGGCATGCCACATTGTTGGCCCCAGCCACCCCCGTCCCTCCCATAGCCCACATCCCACGGGTCTGCTCCACCGCCCCCCCTGCTCCCTTACCCCTGCACTCCCCTACCTGTTGGCATCCAGTGGGGGGCTCGGGCAGTGTTCCCACAAGGGGCACAGCGTATGGGGGGATGGTCCATGCCTCTGGCAGAGGGGGGGCAGCCCCAGGGGCTGGGAGGGGTGCAGCCAGGGGTGCCTGCCCCAGCAGATGGTCTGCTGGGACAAGGGGTGGAGGGGGGGCATGGTGCAACTGGTGTGGGTGGGGGAGCTGCCTTGCAAGCCAGGGATGACCTATGGCCAGGGGAGGGGGCACGAGGACCCCTGGGAGGAGGCCCTGTTGGTGTAAGGCCGACATTCCTGGGTCTATGACCAGCCAGCCCCTGGTGGCTGGTGGCTTGCACTTGAGTATCTCGACTGCCCGTATCATGATGTCCTCTAGTCGGGCTGTCTGGGCCTCGAGCGCTACCACAGCCCTCTCAACAGCCGCCTCCAGGCACCGGTGGTTGCGGTGCTGCTTGGCGGCCCGTCGCCCCTCCCAGAGGTGCTGGTGGTGCTACCGGGCCATGGCAGCTCTGTGGAGCTTCCGATCCAGCATCCGGTCCCCCCCCCTCCCATTCCAGAAGGTCCTGTGTGGCCCGCAGCTCTCTACTTTCCTCCTCTGTTAGGTGCCATGACTCCCGCAGCAGGTCCCAGCCTAGGTCCTCCCTCTGGCATCTATTCCTGGCACGCAGCTCCCGGTTGCGCTGGGAACTGCCGGCCGCATGGGCGTGTCCCCTCCTGTGGTGGTGACCTGTGCAGGGGAATATGGATAGACCGCTGTTATGTGTTGCACTGTGCCAGGCCCTCAGCTCCCCCCCCCCGCGTTATCACTGAACCCATGCTCGTGCCCTGCCCTCACTGCCCCCCACTCCAGGAACACTTGCACCCCCCTCCCCCTTGTCACGGCTACTTGCCACCGCCCTCACCGGGTGCCTCCTATGCGGCCTCCTCCTCCACCACCATGTCTGGGTCCTCTGCCATCACCTCCACCTCCCACGCCACCATGTGGTGTGGTGCTGCAATGGGTGAGAGGCCCGTTAGTTACCTGGCTCGCTTGCGCCCCCTCCCCC
>QEPC01007208.1:918758-941548 GCA_003113815.1 Sphenodon punctatus
CCCCCCCCCCGCGTTATCACTGAACCCATGCTCGTGCCCTGCCCTCACTGCCCCCCACTCCAGGAACACTTGCACCCCCCTCCCCCTTGTCACGGCTACTTGCCACCGCCCTCACCGGGTGCCTCCTATGCGGCCTCCTCCTCCACCACCATGTCTGGGTCCTCTGCCATCACCTCCACCTCCCACGCCACCATGTGGTGTGGTGCTGCAATGGGTGAGAGGCCCGTTAGTTACCTGGCTCGCTTGCGCCCCCTCCCCCACCCCACCCCACCCCGGGTCCGCTGACCCCGCCATACCTGGATCAGGCATCTCTTCCTCCACCAGGACGGGGGCCTCCACACCGTCTTCCTGGATGGCCTCCCCCGGGGATGTACACACACCCTCCTGTTGTGGTGAGTGAGCAGGGGTTCCATGGTGGCTCTGTGGCACCCCCGGGCAAAGGCCATACCATGGGTGAGGGAGGCAATTATGTCCCCGTCCAGACACAGGAACCTATCCAGCTCCTTGAAATACGGGTTTGTGCACATGGCACAGCTGGACAAGGTATTGGTGTCTAGGATATGCTTATACCCTGACCTCAAGTCCCTTGCCTGCTGCATGCATTGGGTCCTGTCCCTGTTGTACCCCAGACTCTGCATTTCCTGGGCGATGCCTTCATAGACCTCTTTTGTCTTGAAGTGGCACACCAGGTCGTGCTGCACCCTTTCAGCCCCCCAGAAGCGGATAAACTCCACCAGCTCCTGGTGGCACCAGGGGTCTGCCTTGAGGTCCCCTTGAGTAGGGGGCCCTCTGGGTCGGCTGCAGGGGGCCCGCCCTCTGGGTGGGGTGGCTGACGTGGTGGTAGTGTCCTGCGGGGAGTGGGTGTTCATGTTACATTGTGTTGCCCACCATGCACCCGTCCCATGCCCCCCCCTCCGCCACAGCCCTCAACCTTACCTGGCTCTCGGGGGCGGCCTCCTCTGGCAGCTCCTGGGTTGCGCCCATGTCTGCTGTTCTCTCTGTGTCCTGTGGGGATGTGACATACATTTGGGACCCCCTCATGCCCCCTTCCTCGCCCCGTTCTGGGCGCCACTGCCCCCCATCACTGGACCTTACCCCGCTGTCGCTGCTGTTGATCCTGCGGCGCCTGCGTGCCGAGGGCCCGGCTTCCGGCTGCCTCCACTCCGCGTCCCTGGCTACCGTGGTGTGTGGCTGTTGGGAGTTATCACACATTGGTTCGGTCCCCCCGACCCCCATGCCGGCTGCCTGTGGCTGCCTTCCCCCTTCCGTACCGCCTTCCCTTTGGTGTTCTGCCTGGCCCTCCCGGGGTGGCCCCTCCCTGTGCTCCTCCTCCCCCCCTGGACCCCTGCCCTCTGCTGTCCCTCCCTTCCCTCCTTCCCACCCCCCTGGCCCGGCTGCCGGTGCCCCCTTCCCCTGTTCCATTCTCTGCACCTCCTGGCTCACCCGTTTGCTTCCACTGCATGTGGTGGCGGGGGCTCCCCTGGTCATCTCAGTGGCTTTGCGGCCCGACATGTTGAGAGCCCACGCATTTGTCTTCTGTTGGCGGCATCTTTTCCAGGTTCCTGACCGGATGTCCGGCCCCTTCCTGGTGGCTGTGGCTGTGCCTGCATCTGGCCGCTTGCGTGACCCTGTGCGCCGGCGCTGGCCGGTCCCGCCCCTCACGCCGGCGTGTGTGTTTACTGTACACATGGACTCCCATGTGTTGGACACCCGTACCCACGCATGGCGGCTTTTCAGGCCCTCGCAGATGCTCCGTGTGTGTTCATGGGTGTTTGCGCATGTTGACGCGTGGGTCATGCATGCGTCCCCACTCAGTTGCACCCTGTCATGGCTGGGCCTTGAACTCCCAGTCTCAGGGGTTGCCTGAGATGCTTGCTGCCTCCTGCGCCACTGGGGCGTTACTGCAGAAGGTGGTTTCCCTCCCTGCCTTGTCATTCCCTCTTTTCCTTCCAGCTGTGCCCCGTTGCCCCTGATGGGGGGCATGGACCCAGCTGCCCCAGCCTGATTGGCTCCTTAGAGTATTTAGGACTACTGGGAGCTGGGGCAGGTGCGGAGCTTCAGGTCATTCCCCTTGACTTGTGTTTGGCTCTTGCCCCTTGCTCTTCTCTCCTGTTGTTGTTTGTTCTCTGCTCTGCTGTTTGTGTTGTGTCCCCTTGTGTTTGTTGTGTGTTGTGCCCTTCCCACTCCTCTTGTGTGGGTGCCTGTCCTGCTTGTCCTCCTTGTATGTTGGTGGGTTTCTTACCTAGGTTCCTTTCCTCTTGTTGAGTGTCTGCACGTGGTGGATGCTGGTGGTTTCCTGTTGGCTCTCTGTCTGGTTTTGTGTTGAGTGGCTCCCTTCCTCCCTTGAGACCCCCTCTGTCTGTCTGTCTGTCTGTTAGCTGGCCTGAAGGACCTGGCCCCCTGGCCACCCTTGTTTTGCTGGGAAATTCCCCTGTTGCCTCTGCCTCTAGCTTCCCTCGCCTCTGGCATCCCTCCGTTGCCTCTGCCTCTGGCCCCCCTCGCCTCTGGCCCCCCTCGCCTCTGGCTCTCCTTCATTGCCCCTCGCCTCTGGCGCCCCCCTCGCCTCTGCCCTTCCCTCGTTGCCTCGGCCTCTGGCGCCCCCCTCGCCTCTGGCTTTCCCTCGTTGCCTCGGCCTCTGGCGCCCCCCTCGCCTCTGGCTTTCCCTCGTTGCCTCGGCCTCTGGCGCCCCCCTCGCCTCTGGCTTTCCCTCGTTGCCTCGGCCTCTGGCGCCCCCCTCGCCTCTGGCTTTCCCTCGTTGCCTCGGCCTCTGGCGCCCCCCTCGCCTCTGGCTTTCCCTCGTTGCCTCGGCCTCTGGCGCCCCCCTCGCCTCTGGCTTTCCCTCGTTGCCTCGGCCTCTGGCGCCCCCCTCGCCTCTGGCTTTCCCTCGTTGCCTCGGCCTCTGGCGCCCCCCTCGCCTCTGGCTTTCCCTCGTTGCCTCGGCCTCTGGCGCCCCCCTCGCCTCTGGCTTTCCCTCGTTGCCTCGGCCTCTGGCGCCCCCCTCGCCTCTGGCTTTCCCTCGTTGCCTCGGCCTCTGGCGCCCCCCTCGCCTCTGGCTTTCCCTCGTTGCCTCGGCCTCTGGCGCCCCCCTCGCCTCTGGCTTTCCCTCGTTGCCTCGGCCTCTGGCGCCCCCCTCGCCTCTGGCTTTCCCTCGTTGCCTCGGCCTCTGGCGCCCCCCTCGCCTCTGGCTTTCCCTCGTTGCCTCGGCCTCTGGCGCCCCCCTCGCCTCTGGCTTTCCCTCGTTGCCTCGGCCTCTGGCGCCCCCCTCGCCTCTGGCTTTCCCTCGTTGCCTCGGCCTCTGGCGCCCCCCTCGCCTCTGGCTTTCCCTCGTTGCCTCGGCCTCTGGCGCCCCCCTCGCCTCTGGCTTTCCCTCGTTGCCTCGGCCTCTGGCGCCCCCCTCGCCTCTGGCTTTCCCTCGTTGCCTCGGCCTCTGGCGCCCCCCTCGCCTCTGGCTTTCCCTCGTTGCCTCGGCCTCTGGCGCCCCCCTCGCCTCTGGCTTTCCCTCGTTGCCTCGGCCTCTGGCGCCCCCCTCGCCTCTGGCTTTCCCTCGTTGCCTCGGCCTCTGGCGCCCCCCTCGCCTCTGGCTTTCCCTCGTTGCCTCGGCCTCTGGCGCCCCCCTCGCCTCTGGCTTTCCCTCGTTGCCTCGGCCTCTGGCGCCCCCCTCGCCTCTGGCTTTCCCTCGTTGCCTCGGCCTCTGGCGCCCCCCTCGCCTCTGGCTTTCCCTCGTTGCCTCGGCCTCTGGCGCCCCCCTCGCCTCTGGCTTTCCCTCGTTGCCTCGGCCTCTGGCGCCCCCCTCGCCTCTGGCTTTCCCTCGTTGCCTCGGCCTCTGGCGCCCCCCTCGCCTCTGGCTTTCCCTCGTTGCCTCGGCCTCTGGCGCCCCCCTCGCCTCTGGCTTTCCCTCGTTGCCTCGGCCTCTGGCGCCCCCCTCGCCTCTGGCTTTCCCTCGTTGCCTCGGCCTCTGGCGCCCCCCTCGCCTCTGGCTTTCCCTCGTTGCCTCGGCCTCTGGCGCCCCCCTCGCCTCTGGCTTTCCCTCGTTGCCTCGGCCTCTGGCGCCCCCCTCGCCTCTGGCTTTCCCTCGTTGCCTCGGCCTCTGGCGCCCCCCTCGCCTCTGGCTTTCCCTCGTTGCCTCGGCCTCTGGCGCCCCCCTCGCCTCTGGCTTTCCCTCGTTGCCTCGGCCTCTGGCGCCCCCCTCGCCTCTGGCTTTCCCTCGTTGCCTCGGCCTCTGGCGCCCCCCTCGCCTCTGGCTTTCCCTCGTTGCCTCGGCCTCTGGCGCCCCCCTCGCCTCTGGCTTTCCCTCGTTGCCTCGGCCTCTGGCGCCCCCCTCGCCTCTGGCTTTCCCTCGTTGCCTCGGCCTCTGGCGCCCCCCTCGCCTCTGGCTTTCCCTCGTTGCCTCGGCCTCTGGCGCCCCCCTCGCCTCTGGCTTTCCCTCGTTGCCTCGGCCTCTGGCGCCCCCCTCGCCTCTGGCTTTCCCTCGTTGCCTCGGCCTCTGGCGCCCCCCTCGCCTCTGGCTTTCCCTCGTTGCCTCGGCCTCTGGCGCCCCCCTCGCCTCTGGCTTTCCCTCGTTGCCTCGGCCTCTGGCGCCCCCCTCGCCTCTGGCTTTCCCTCGTTGCCTCGGCCTCTGGCGCCCCCCTCGCCTCTGGCTTTCCCTCGTTGCCTCGGCCTCTGGCGCCCCCCTCGCCTCTGGCTTTCCCTCGTTGCCTCGGCCTCTGGCGCCCCCCTCGCCTCTGGCCTTGCCTCGGCCTCTGGCGCCCCCCTCGCCTCTGGCCTTGCCTCGGCCTCTGGCGCCCCCCTCGCCTCTGGCCTTGCCTCGGCCTCTGGCGCCCCCCTCGCGCCTCTGGCGCCCCCCTCGTTGCCTCGGCCTCTGGCGCCCCCCTCGCGCCTCTGGCTTTCCCTCGTTGCCTCGGCCTCTGGCGCCCCCCTCGCCCCTCTGGCTTTCCCTCATTGCCTCGGCCTCTGGCGCCCCCCTCGCCTCTGGCTCCCCTTGTTGCCTCGGCCTCTGGCGCCCCCCTCGCCTCTGGCTCCCCTCGTTGCCTCCCGCTTCCCCTGTGTTCCAGTTCCTGGCCCTGTGTGTTTCTTCCCTCTCCCTTCACCTCGATGATGAGTCGTATGCCTTCCTAGACCAGCTTGGCTGGTACTTATGCGGAGTGCTTTATCTTCTGGATATCAGAGAGCAGCTGAGAGGTTCCCTTGCTAATCCTGTGTCTCCCCTTTTGGCCTTCCCTCAACTTCCCCTCCGTCCTTTCCCTAGGCTCCGACCCCGGAGCCTGACACACCCATACACACGGGTTCACGTCCACCCTTTCACTGCATGTTTTCGTGTGGGTCCCGCCCGTTTGTTAATGGCCTAAGTTAGTCTGAATGACACAGATGTTGCATTAACTTTTAGACAATTGTTTGCACAACTCAGATTAAGTCAAGCAGCCATTTACAGTTAACAAATCATGTCTTGTCCAACTGCAGCAGACAATGAAAAAAATTATTATCTGTAGCATTTATATAGAGCTTTTCATCTTCAAAGTGCTTCCCAATCAGTAATTAATTAATTCTCAATACCCCTGTGAGGTAAATATATATATGTATTATGCATTAACATAACATATACATTATGTTTGATCTTTCCCTAACAAGTCCCTGAAGCCCAGAGATTCACAGAGAAAACAACCCCAGCTTTGAAATCTGAAATTCTTGTGTTTGCATGTCACATTTAAAGGAAAAGAGCAGTTGTTCAGCAGGTCTATTCCCAGAGAGGGATCAGTTTTTCTCAATTTGTATTTAATAAGTCTACCGCCAAACAGTATTTAATGCATAATGCATAGAATGACTCGAACCACACCAAATAATATCTTGCTACTTTAAACATTAATGACGATTGACGTCTGTTTCTTTTCATATTGCAAAACACAGAAAATATACTTCTGGAGTTCTCAGTTGTGAAAAATGGCGTGAGGTAATTAAATAAATAAGAGCGGTATTTGGGCAACAAACACAAATCGCGATGGTGACACTTGAAGAAAAATGTTTATGTAAATGTGTTTATATTTATCTCCAGCAGCTATTACCAGCTCAGTGAAATAGACTCCGTGCAGCTAACAAATTATATTTATTGATTTCAGAAGTGTCGGCAGCCATATTGAATTTTCACCTCAGAAAGTAGAAGTCTTCCTAGACTGTCTGGGAATCCTGAAAGTATTGGTTTCACTGGCTGATTTGGTACCAGAGACTTTTACTTTTTAGGGGGCAGGCAGGAATCTAAAATGACTTCCAAGGAATCCAAGGTAAAATCATGGCCACATTGATTGGGAATTTTGCTATTGATTTCAATAGTCATGTCAGCCCAGATTTCACTCTAAATCTTTGAGTCAGAGCCTTAGCCATATGCACTAGCAGGGCACTTTCACATGTTACTGGGGGAGGTAGGAAAACTTGTACAATTGCAATCATGGTTTTGTTATTGCGGGGATTAGCGTCTGTGACAATGCACTAATCTTTTATCACTCAAGAAGACTTGCGCATTTCTGGGTCCCTAAATGTAGCACTTACAAGGACTCGTGTTCTCACGGGGTAAAAGGGAATTCGTGCATTCTCATAGGCGCTAATCCCCACAATAACAGAACTCCAATAATCCTTGCAATAACAGAGCTACAATTGTAATTGCACATGTTTTCCTGCCTCCCCTGGTAACGCGTGAAAGTGCCCTAAGTCCTCGTTCAGAAAAGCATCCCCATTTCGTGCAACATTTAAGTTGGTACTTAAATCATTGGACCCGAGAACATAGCTCGCAGCTATTTAAGTTCTTTGCTGAATCAGGGTCTTAGTTTTCCATTTGCAACCTGTTGTTACACACACTTTGCAGGAAAAAATCTACCATACAGTATCATACATGTATGAAAGGCAAGACATTTACTACACGCATCCTTTGCAACAGAGTCTGAATTTCCTGCGACAGCTTCCACAGGGAATGTGACTAATTAAAAAAACCTACAACTGATGTTGAAACCTATCTGAGTTTGTAGAGAGCCTCAAACAAGAGCTCCAAGGTGCAAACAGCATCATTAGTTTCTGTGGGTGTTGGGTCACAGAGACTTCCAAAAGCTTTCTGGGCACAGTTCTAGGTGCTGTTGGCTTAGACCTATTAAAGCCCTAAATGGCCTGTGCCCCACATATCAGAAAGACCGCCTCCTTGCCTATGCTCCATTGTGATTCCTGCAGTCAACTAGGTCCACCCTCTGGTAGGTACCATCTGCCAGCAGGTTCACAGAGCGAGGGCATCCAGAGAAATGCTCTGCTCTCGGTATCTGCCCTACCATTATGGAACTCACTCCCTGGATGATTTGACTAAGCCCGAGCATAAATATTTTCCAGAGACCATGTAAGACTTTTCTTTTTGGCCAAACATTTGGCAGGTGGGGATCGGATTCGGTCTCTCCCATCCTCAAAAAGTCCACCCTCAACCCCTCTGACCCCTCTAGTTACTGGCCGGTCTCCCTCCTACCCTTTGCCTGTAAGCTTCTGGAACGTGTTGTCTACTCCCGCTGCCTGGAACTCCTCTCTGCCAACTCCTCCCTGGACCCTCTCCAATCTGGGTTCCGCCCCCTTCACTCCACTGAAACTGCGTTTGCCAAGATTACCAATGATCTGCTTGTCGCTAAATCTAAACACCTCTACTCCATTCTTGACCTCTCTGCTGCCTTTGACACTGTCAACCATCCACTCCTGCTGAACTTTCTTCACTCCCTGGGCTTCTGAAGCTCTGTCCTTGACTGGTTCTCCTCCTACCTCTCTGACCGCTCCTTCAATGTGTGTCTTCCCAATTTCACCTCCTCCCTCCCTCCCTCCCCCTCTCGGTAGGGGTTCCCCAAGGCTCTATCCTGGACCCTCTCCTATTCTCTATCTACACCCTGTCCCTGGGCAAACTCATTGTCTCCCACGGCTTCCAAGATCACCTCTATGCTGACGACACTCAACTCTCTCTCTCCACCCCCTCTTTTTCCCCTTCTGTCCAAACTCGCCTCATCAACTCTCTCTCTGATATCTCTGCCTGGATGTCCCAACGCCAACTCAAGCTCAACATGACTAAGACTGAACTCCTTATCTTTCCTCCCTTCCCTTCCTCCCCCTCTTCTCTATCTATCCTTATTGATGGTGTCACCATCTGTCCTGTTTCCCAAGCCCATAGCTTGGGATTAGTCTTCGATACTCACCTTTCCTTTAAACCTTACATCGACTCTGTTGCCAAGTCCTGTCGTTTTGCCTGCTATAACATTGCTCGAATTCGCCCCTTTCTCTCTGTCACCTCAGCCAAAACCCTTGTTCATGCTATGGTCATCTCCCACCTTGACTACTGCAACCCCCTCCTTGCTGGCCTCCCTCGCTCTCATCTCTCCCCCCTTATCTCCATTCAAAACTCCACTGCTAGGGTCATCCACTCAGCCCATCACTTCGACCACGTGCAGCCTCTCCTCTCCTCGCTACACTGGATCCCCCTCCCCCAACGCATCCTTCACAAACTCCTAGTATTTACTTACAAAGCCCTTCACAGCCTGGCTCCCCCTTACCTCTCAGCCCTTATCTCCTTACACACTCCTGCAAGCACTCTCCGCTCTTCCTCTACCCCCTCCCTTGCTCTCCCTCGTCTCCCCTAACCGCCTTCACCCCTTCTCCCTTGCTGCCCTCTATGCCTGGAACTCCCTCCCTGCCCACATCCACCTTGCCCCCTCCCTCCGCAGCTTCAAATCCCTCCTCAAAACCCACCTCTTCCTCACCGCCTTTCCCGATGCCTGTTAGAACTTTCCTCTCAACATTTAGAGTCTGCCCTCCCCCTGACTGCAATCAAGCCAAGCACATGCACCTGAGACTTCGCATCCGCTTGAATGTTTTGTCCCTTGCCTCCCCCCCTCTGAGTCTTTTAGATTGTAAGCCGTAGGCAGGGACCGCAACCATCTCATTGTTCTGTAAAGTGCCAGGTACACAGCTGGCACTATACAAGTGCTAATAATAAATAAATAATAATAATATTTTTATGTTTATATGTTTTTATTATGTTGTGACCCACCCTGGGCCTATAAACTGAATCAGATAAATAAGATACTTCAGATATCAGCGTTGCTAGCTATCTTACTACTCCTCAAATCTTATAAGGAAAGAATGGAAATAGCAGATTCTAAAGTTTTAGAAAAGCATGATCCAAAGTGCAAGGGGAAGAACATAAAGATGGAGAAAGATCTTTAAGAAAGCATCCCAGAACAGAAAGGGGCATGACAGGTTTGATTCTCAGCTTCCAAAAAGCTGAAAGAGACCAGGCTAGCCATTGAAAAACCTAGGATCTGCCACATCCTAGTGCTTAGAAGCTGTTAGCTATGAAATTCGAGCCAGACAATATGGCCAATTATACTGGAGTAATTCTAGTATCATCAGTGGAGTTACTTCTGGATTTATACCGGTATGAAAGCGGAGCATGTGGCTCTTTGGCTTATGCAAATGTCCTTCCCCCCTCCTGCTCCTCTTCCAGACAACTTAGCAGAAATTAGGGATGTGCGAACACGGTTTGGAAGTTCGGGGTTCGGCCCGAACTCAGCCAGTTCGGACGGCCGAACAGAATGGCCGAACAGAACGCCGGAACCGTAGAACAGTTCGGGCACGTTCGGATGAGTTTGGGCGGGAAAAAAACCTGGCTGGCAGGCCCAGGGTGGGGGGGGTGTCAGCTGAGGAGGGGTGGAGAGGCTTGGACTAGCAGCCAGCCTGCCCAATCACTATCCCTCTTTTCCTCAGACCACTGGCTTGGCAGTCTGCGATTGGCCACGGGCTAGGCTGCACAGAGCCAATGTGGCTTGTGGTAAGGCGGGCACAGCAAGTAACAAAAGTCATTGCCCCCCTCCTTCCATATCATTCTGAGCTAGCCACTGATCCTGTCAGCAGGCATTTTCAGAACTCTCCCTCTCCCAGCAGTTTGTGTTCTTCCCAATCCATTGCCATCCTCCTCCTACTTCACCCATTTCCACACATTTACCTCCATAGTTTCATTTATTTAGATTAGATAGATTTAGGTGTTCTACCCGGCATCAAGAAGCAGCTACTCCATCCCCAGGTCCCAACATCAAGGTTCTGGGGCCTACATTACAGGCAGGGAGGGCTGTCATTCCACTTCATCCAGAAGCTGCCACTCTAGTCCCAGGACCCACCGTCAGGGTTCTGGGGCTGGCATTCCTCGCACAGGGTGCTGTAATTCCACCATATCAAGAAGTAGCCACTCCAGCCCCAGGAACCACCATCAGGGTTCTGGGGCCTATGTTACAGGCAGGGAGGGCTGTCCACACACATAATCTGTTTTCTTCTACTGCTGCTCCAGAAGAGGAATGTACAGCTCATCCGTGTTGCTGCCACCGCTGGACCCGCTGTTTTGTTTTTTGTGGTTTTGGGGGGTGGGGATGAGGCAGGTGGGGCCTGAGGGTGGGGGGTATGGGGAATGGGTTAGGGAGAATAGAGCCAATCCCCCTGGTGAGAGGACAGGATATGACCTTTGGAGAGGGTGGGTGAGACAGCGGGAACCTCCCATATGATAGGGAAGGGGGACTCCCTGTGAGAGAGGGAGTCCCGGGGAGGGGGTGGGGGGCTGGAGTCCCTCTTGCCGGCCTGTCGGGGTAGCCCATAGAGGGTGGGTGTTGAGTGGGGCTCTCTGAGGATGGGAGGGCTTCCACAGCTATCGGGGTTGTTACGGGTTGGGGGAGATATGGTCCAAAGGGGAGAAGTATTTCATCAGTGAGGAGGAAGCAGTGCCTTGTGCCCATTCCCCCCTCAGCCTCCCACGCGGGAAGGTTGTGGATTGAGGCCCAGGAGACCCCAGACCTTGGCCTGGTGCTGCTAAACGCAAGGTCGATGGTTAATAAGTCGTCTACCATCTGGGAGTTAATCCCGGAGTGGGATGCCAAACTTGTGTGTATTACATAGACCTGACTGGACAATGAATCGGGCCCTATTCTGGCCGATCTTGTTCTGACTGGGTTCTCTGTGCAGCATCAGCCTCGGCTGGAGGGACGGGGGGTGGGGGTGTATCTGGTGCAGGCTCCACCATGTGTGGAGTGCCTCCATCTTGTGTTGGATTTGGCCGGGAACAGATTAGGGGTGCTGCTGGTGTACCGTGCACCCAATTGCCCGGCATCATCTCTACATGCTCTTCCTGATCTGGTGTCAGATGTGATCCTCCAGACCCTGAAACTAGTGGTCCTGGGAGATTTTAACATCCACACTGACACCAATCTTGGAGGAGTGAAGCATGAGTTCATGGCCTCCATGACAACCATGGGCCTGTCCCAAANTTTAACATCCACACTGACACCAATCTTGGAGGAGTGAAGCATGAGTTCATGGCCTCCATGACAACCATGGGCCTGTCCCAAATCATCTGTGGCCCCACAAGAGTAAGGACATACACTGGATTTGGTTTTCTGCACCGGCCTTGAGGCGGGGGGTCAGTTAGTAGAAGTCAGGGGGATGGAACCCTTGTCATGGTACCTCCTTAAGGCGTGACTCCTGGTGCATGTCAGCCTCCAACAGGGTGCAGGACTTATTAGATTGGTCTGCCCCTGGAGCCTTATGGAACCAGATCAGTTTCAGAATGCTCTGGGAGAGTTCCCCCTGGACCTTGACACCCGCTTGGTCGATGATCTCGTAGCCGTCTGGAACACCTTGTTGGCCGAGACCATTGACAAAGTGGCTCCGAGGCATCCGCTGCCCTCCCGAGTCTCCCACAGGTCTCCTTGGTTTACTGAGGGCCTGCGGTGCTTGAAGAGGAAGAGCAGGCGGTTGGAGCGATGGTGGCTCAGACTCGCGATAAGTATGATCGATCGCAGCACAAGAGCAGTTTAAAGGCCCATGCTGTGGCGGTGCAGGCAGCAAAGAAGCAGTTCTTTGCCACCCTTATTGCATCTGCAAAGTCATGTCCAGGGGAGCTTTTCCAGGTGGTGAAAGGTTTGGTCAGTCCTGCCTGTCTCCGCCTGGACCTGGAGCAATCCAGTGACCGCTGTGACTGGTTCATCGAGTACTTTGTAGATAAGATCGCTCACATTCTCCATGATTTCGGTTCCGCAGTTATTGCAGAGGATCATCTTGGGGCTATGGATGCCCCATCCTGTCCTGTTTTGTGGGATCGGTTTCAGATGGTGTCGCCTGCCGATGTGGAGTCCTTGTTGGGATTTGTCCGTACCACCACTTGTGAACAAGATCCTTGCCCACCCTGGCTGGTGAAAGCCAGCCAGGAGACGTTACGGCCGTTGCTGACTGGGGTGGTTAGTGCCTCCCTTCGGGAGGGCAGGGTGCCTGAATGTGGCTGTGGTTAGGCCCCTGCTCAAAAAACCATCTCTTGACGCTGATGCTCCTGCCAGTTATCGGCCGGGCTCTAACCTTCCCTTTTTAGGGAAGGTTATTGAATGGGCTGTGGCACGGCAGCTCCAAGAATATCTGGACTGCACCAGTTCCCTTGACCCCTCCCACTCCGGGTTTCGGCCTGGGTATGGTATAGAGACTGCATTGGTGTCCTTGGTTGACGATCTCTGTCCGGCGTTGGACCAGGGTCGTCAGACCTTACTGGTCCTGCTAGACCTTTCAGCTGCGTTCGACACAGTCGATCATGAGGTGTTGGTGACTCGCCTGCGGGACCGTGCTGGGATTGGCGGGACGGTCTTGGACTGATTTCGTTCATTCCTGGCCGGGAGAACTCACCGGGTGGTCTTGGGGGAGTGTACGTCTTCCCCCCGGGACCACATGTGTGCAGTCCTGCAGGGTGCCATTCTGTCCCCCTTCTTGTTTAACATCTATATGTAGCCATTAGGGGAGCTCGTGAGAGGGTTTCAGGGCATGCAGTGTTATCAGTATGCTGATGACACTCAGCTCTACCTCTCCTTTTCCATCGCCCTGGGCCATGCAGTCTCTTTATTTTCCCAGTGCCTGGGAATCCTGACAAGACGGAGGTGATGTTGGTGGGTGAGGGCCTGGGGGGCCTGGGAGTGGTTGAATTTCCTCTTGGGGGGGGTTACCCTCCCATGGTCCCGAAGGAACGGAGTCTGAGTGTGCTCCTCGATTCGCGGCTTAGTCTGGAATCACAGGTTGTGGCCATGGCGGGGAGTGCGTTTCGGCAGTTACACCTTGTCCGGCGGCTTCGGTCGTATCTCTCAGACTCTGACCTCGCCACTGTCATCCATGCCTTCATCACCTTGAGGCTGGTTTACTGTAACGCGCTCTATGTGGGACTGCCCAAGAAGCTGGTCCAGAGGCTGCAGCTGGTGCAGAATGCCGCGGCCCATCTCCTTACTGGGGCGGGCCTCAGGGAGCACATGACATCTCTGCTTCAGACTCTGCACTGCCTGCCTATAAAGCACTGGGCTAAGTTCAAGGTGCTGGTTTTGATCTTTAAAACCCTTCACAGCCTGGACCCTGCCCTTCTGCAGGATCGCCTCACTCCCCATGTGCCCGTGCGATCATCCGTTGGGGTCTTTTTGGAAGTTCCTCAGGCGAGACAGGTGGCTACTGATGTGAGATCTTTTTCGGTGTCTGCCCCTGTGCTGTGGAATTCACTCCCAGAGGAGGCTCGGTTGGCCTCCACCCTCCTGTCGTTTTGACGTTTGTGTAAGACCTGGCTGTTTTGCCAGGCTTTTGGTGAGGGAGCGAGGTAGGGTGGGGGAGGTGGGGTTTGGGAGGGAGGGTGTGTTTTTATTACTTGTTTTAAAATTTGTAATTTATTTTTAAATGTTTTATTATTGAATATTTTTTGGTGCATGTTTTTCGCCGTCCCAAGCTACCTTTGGGCAGGAGGGGTGGGATAAAAGTTTTGAGTAAATAAAAAAAAAAAATCTAGAAACTGTCACTCTAGTCCCAGGACCCAACATCAGGGTTCTGGGGCCATCATTCCACTCACGGGGAGCCATCGTTCAACTGCATCAAGGAACAGCCACTCCAGCCCCAGGACCCACCATCAGGGTTCTGGAGCCTACATTACAGGCAGGGAGGGCTGTCCATTCACATCATCAAGAAGCTGCCACTCCAGCCCAAGGACCCACCATCAGGGTTCTGGGGCCATCATTCCTCTCACAGGGAGCTGTCATTCCACCGCATCAAGAACCAGCCAGCCACTGCAGCTACAGGACCCACTGTCAGGGTTCTGGGGCCTATGTTCCAGGCAGGGAGGGCTATTGTTCCACTTCATTGTCTGTAAATGGTCCACCGATGCCAGCCTGCAATGCCCGGCCAAGTAGGGGTGCCAGCCACCGATCCTTGGCCAGGCCTCTGCCGCTGTTTCACCAATGCCAGCCAGCCTGCAATGCCCAGCCAAGTAGGGGTGCCAGTCACTGAACCCTGGCCAGGCCTCTGCCTGCCACTGCTCCACCGATGACAGCCAGCCTGCAATGCCTGGCGAAGTAGGGGTGCCAGCTGCAGTTACTGTGCCCTGGCAATTCAATGGCTGCTGCTGCTGCTCGTCAGCCATTTGCTCCTCCCTCTTATAGACAGGCATAGCTCAGATGAGTGCGCCACCAGGCGGGGGCTGAGTGTCCACAAGATTCGCCATCAGGCAAGCCTTGCCCAATTGGCAGTAGAGCTTTTTGAGCTCTGTCAAGTATGATGTCAGCCTGCAATGCCCAGCCAAGTAGGGGTGCCAGTCACCAAGCCCTGGCCTGGCCTCTGCTGCTGCTCCACTGATGCCTGGCAGCCTGCAATGCCCGGCATCTGCTGCTGCTGCTGGGTCTCAGATGGCCAGCCATGCCCCCACGGGCACCCCTGTGGGCCAAGCTCTGAGCCTGCCTGCCCCGGAAAGCCTGGGTGCCAAGCCCCAAGCCTTCCCAGTCTCTGCTGCTGCTGTGTCTCCGATGGCCTGTCATGCCCCCATGGGCCCCCCTGGAGCACGCCAAGCCTACATCGTGACTGAACTTTCTGAACATTCACACGAACCCAAAGTAAGTTTTCGGACCGAATGTCCAAACATCCAAACTCTGGTCTGTTCGCACATCCCTAGCAGTAATGATGGGGCTGAGTGAATTCTCCTCCATTGTTGCCAGTACTGATCTAGCCTGAGAACATGGGTCCTCTGTTTCTGTCTCCACATCATGTCCCTCTTGGCATTCTCTCTTCATTGCTACCTTGGTCTTCATTGATTTCTTGTTCCATGTTGTCCTGAAAGAAGAGTTACTTCTATTCTTGAAACACGAACAGACTAACCGTATTGTCTTGTGTGGACTTCCTGTCCGAGTACTGTTTCCAGCCCATGCAATTGTTATCTCGGTACATCTTGCCAACTGGGAAAATGCAGCGAAATACAGATCTCGTACTGTGTCAAACGAATTTGCTCACTTTAATTCAGACAAAGTGGATATTCAGCCCCTCTTTGCCAGATAGTCACCTCGGATATTTCAGGTCTGGTTTTTTTTGTGATGATTTTGGTATTTAAATGGTCAAAATAATAAAACCAAAATGTTTGGAAATACCAAATAAATGAGGTATCAGATTCTGAACCAAAATAACCAAATAAGCAGATACACGCGCCCCTCCCCCCGGGTTTGTGTCTTCCCTTTGGCAGGGATTTCATTGCAGATGCTGCAGGAGTTAGGGTCAGGAAGGACGTAAAGAGGGAGATTGGGACACCCACCCACAACTGATGCAGCAGCTCCTCAGCTCTGTCCTGCCAGTGTTTCTCTCTCCTTCTGCTGGTATTTAAGGACTGGCATATAAACTGAATGTAATAAAATAAAATAAAATAATAATAATAATAAAATAATAATAATAATACTTTTAAAAATAGATCTACACATATTGTTTCAATGGTGAAAAATTATTTGAATATTCATTGTGTCCTCTTTATGAAGAACAGAAGAGCAGAGCACTTTTCCGTCTGGGATAATTAAAGAGCAGTGGCCGTCGGTTTTTACTAACTGCCTCCTCCACAACATGCACATTCTACTCCTTTATTGATTCTACTGAGAGTCCCTCAGCCAGGATTATCGGGATTCCATTATCCCAACCTTCCCATTATTGGAAAAGCAGAAGTCTCGATTGTGACTATTACAAGTTGCAAGATAATATCAAAATAGAAAAAACGTTAACCCACTACAGGCAAACAGCCCCCAGAATCCTTCTTCCTACCACCCCACGATGCAATAAAACTTAAACAATAAACAGAACTATCAATATCCTTCCTCATGCCCACCCACTCGCTCACACTCCCTTCCGTCTTCCACAAGGAAGTCCCCACACGCCACCCCCATCCCAACATCTGTTAATTACACTAAAAAAAAAACCAACTACCCTTTGATTATCAAATACTTTGATGTATCCAAATTTTTCCAAGGGCATCAAAAAATAAGACTGACACAAAACATTCTGGGAGACAGCTGAGCATTTATTTCAAGGTTTGGGAACCTTTCTTCTCCCAGTGGCTATTTTGAAAATTATTAATACAAGCTCCAAGGGCCACAGAGAAGTTAGGGGTGGGGGTATTTAAGCAAGAGAAGGATCCAGAATCTAGATCTGTGCCGTGGATCAGTCCCCTCGTCATCTCTGCTCCCTTTCCCCAAGATCAGTCTTTCACTGCTTGGAGGTAGGAACGGGATCGGGGGCCCGATCCAGGAACAGGAAAGGAGCCAAATAAAAACTAGTCACAGGCTGCATTTGGCTCCCAGGCCTGAAGGTTCCCCACCCCAGATTTATTTTATACATCCAGGGGTAATAAAAGCTTTGTTGCAACACATAAAATGTGGGTGTTTGTGTTTGGTTTTTTGTCTGTCTGTTTTTTTAAAAAAGAACCCCAAACAGACCATATGTAAAACAACATGTGATCAGTTTTAAGGCATGTTGTCATATTCATATGCTTAAATATTCTAATTGCATTTATTTTAGAATGGTTATCTTAGTAACAGAGGTTTTGCAAAATCCTACGTTCATTAACTCTTTCCCCTTCTCTTATAGCCAGCCTGGAAATACGTGTGTGTGTGTGAGTGTGTGTGTCTGTGTGTCTGACTGACTGAGGCAGAAAACAGCAGCAAAAGAAATTGCCCCATTTGGAGTCCAGCTAATCTCAGCACTAGACGGCTGAGACAGGAAAAGTCATTTAAGTAACGCCGTGTTTTAGAGGCCCAAGCTGACCTTCAGTTCCTAGAAGCAGCGTTCTGCTACGCTGCCTCTCAATTCTCTGTTACATAAATAGCCTCTGCCCCGAAATCCTTAGCCAGAGTGTAGCAGAAATTACATTGGTCATTGCTCGTTGGCATGATGGCAGACAGGCTCGGCAATGAGTCACTAAAGCAGGTTTGCACATCAGCCATTTTGGGGGTGTGCTGATACAGGAGGAACTCCCTATTGATTCAAATTGTAGCTCCGGACTGTCGAGGTAGGTTAACGCCCACATTTTCAGGCACGGTTAATCGGTTTTAATCTAATTTTAGTACCCATTGCAGCTCTAGAATGGAGGCTACATGGACCAAACATGGACTTCAGCAAGCTATAATCTCATTTGTTTACACCCAAAGATGATAAAAGTAGGGCTGAAGCTCGGTCCTCAGTTTTCCCCAGAAAACCCCAGGAACCGAGATACTCAACTCAGTTTTCCACGTTCTAAAGTTTCAAGGAATAGTCCCCGAAACTTTGGAAGACAGGAAATCCTCGGCTGAGTACAAGGAAGGGGACCAGAGGCTGGCGCTAGGCCCCTGATCCCCCTGCACTGGCCCCCACTGGCCAGGGAGAAACTAGGCCAGCCAGGGCCAGGAAAGGAAGCGGCCCTAGCAGGAGCGCATGAATAGGATGCTAAGGGGTAGGGGCCTAGTGGGGGCTGAGGGATAGAGTACTCACCCTCCGGAGGGGCTTCAGAAATGTGTGGCTTTCTCTGGACTGGATAAGTTGGGGGGGGGGGAAACCCAGGCATGCTCAGAAGGGCCGAATGACTTCTTCTGAGCATGCTCAGACCTTTCCAAGATGGTACCCGCAGCACCACGCTGGAAAGGCCATCTCGGAAAGGTGTGATCATTCGGCCCTTCTGAGCATGCCCAGGTTTTTTGTTTTTTTTTAAACTTACCCGGTCTGGAGGAAGCCACCCGTCACCGGAACCCCTCTGGAGGGCAAGTACTCTGCCCCCATAACCCCTGCTAGGCCCCCCTCCTCCCTGACCTCTTTCCTCTCTCCCCCCCCCCAGAATCCCTCTGGCCCCTTCCTCGACCCCTGCCCTTGGCCCCCGCCCTCGGAAACTACTCGCCAAGTATTCGCCGCGGGTACTCAGATCAGTCCGAGTCCGCGGAACTTGGGCGAATGCTCCGCGAGTTGGTTTTTTACTACTCGATTCAGCCCTAGATAAACAGGTCTGGAAAGCAAGTCTTATGAAGAAAAAGTTGAAGGAACTGGGTATGTTCAGCCTAGTGAAGAGGAGACATGAGAACAGTCCTCAAATATCTATAGGGCTGCTACTAAGAAGACGGCAAGGGACTGTTCTGCATGGATACAGGGGGTAGGATTAGAAACAGTGGGTTCAAATTACAGGAAGGGAGATTTCAGTGGAATATCAAGAAACATTTCCTAACAGTAAGAGTTGTTCCCCAATGAACAAGTTGCGTAAGGAGGCGGTCATCCATCCGTCACTGGAGATTTTCCAAGAGAGGTCATCTGTTGGGGACGTTGTAGCTACAGTCATTCTGCATCCAAGCAGGGACTGAACTAGATGATCCTTGAAGTCTCTTCCAGCCCTTTGATCCTAGGAGGAGCTGATCAGGACTCCAGGGGGCCCGAGCATTCTCGTTCAGCTGGGGCTGCAAATACCCAAACCCCTTTGCTCAGGGGGTGAAATTAACATCACACATTTCCTGAAAGATCCCAGATACGGATGGGAGATCCCAGTGCAATCTAAGGCATGAAGAAAGGCCCATGTTCTTTAGTCTAAAAAGTCAAGAAATGAGGAAAACAATCCAAACAGGATTCATATATTTGTTTTTCAATTTCTCCAAAATTTAGGCTGGAATCCAAAGCCTTCTGAAGGCAATGGAAGCCTTGCTCCTTATTTCAAAAGAGGTCATATCAAAACCCAAGATCCCTCTAAACAAACAGCATGTGAAATTAATCCCGAGAACAACCAGGGAGCACTCGGCATTTTCAAGACATTTCCAAGGAAAGGCTTTTTCCTTCCAACCCAGGCCTAGACAAGAACCTAGAGGCAGCATCAGAAAGCTAGTACAAGTTTGTCCTGCGATTTTTATGCAGTGTCAAATGTCAGCCAATTTGCCCGTCTGGGCTGTTAATAATGCAAACAGTGCTAAAGGTTGACTGCTCAGAAAAAGCCACAGGAAACTTGTATAGTTCATTAGACTCTCACAGCCCCTGCTCTGCTCCTGAAATGCAAAGATGGAAGGCAGTCAAGTTTTCTTTTTGCGTAAAAACTGTCAGAGTTTAAAAAGGGTTGGAAATAAGGCCACTTGCCCACATTACCGCAGGGAATCTCCTGGCCAGGAAATTTATGCTGGGCTCCGCACGTGGGCACAGGGCTAAAAGTGTCATCAGCCATGTCCAGCGGCTTTTTTTCCTCTGATTGTCAGGGCTTAAAATCAAGCCCTGACATTTGGAGGGGAAATTACCTCTGTGCGGAACTCAGCGTAAGTTTCCTGGCCAGGAGATTCCCCACCAGGAGAATGGCCAGCCCCAGTAACTTGGGCAAGTGCCCTAATTTAGTTAGCCCTCTCAAATTTCACAGAATCAGGTAGGTTCTGTCTTTATTTATTTTATTGTATTGTATTTATATGCTGCCACCCATGTACACAGCATCTTGGGGCGGCTTCCAACCGGGACGGTTCTTGGGATGCTACCGTCCCATGCCTGCTGAGAATCAGGAGGAAAAGGGAATAAAAAGCTCTGCCATATTATTAAAAAACCTACAGTGGTTAGAAAATATTGTGGAGTCAAATTATTTTTGCTGTGAATGTTGTGATTAGAAATAAGTCATCTTTTTCATCTCTCCCAGTCCAGGATCACTACCATTGACCATAAAATTGACTTCAGATTCCAGCCAGGACCTCCAATCCCATAGGACAAAATCCTGGATTCCCTAATGGCAAAACTTCCACTGACTTCTAATGGAGCCCACATAGAATTATAGGGTTGCAAGGTACTTCAAGGATCATCTAGAACAACCTCCTTCAGCAACGTGTTTCATACCTCAGCATCCCAGCGGCTACATCCCAGAATCCCTTGTGGATATATCTCTGTACCAGACAGTAAGTGCACACCCTGCTCCAAAGGGTTAACAAGGGCGGGTCCCCTTAAGAACTGGGCTGGAGTAGCCTGTTAAATGGAGATTGCCTGGACATGGGGGCGGACGGAGAACACCTGGGATAAGTCAGGCCAGCAGAGGCTTGTGGGTGAAAGGTGCGCACAGGTCCCTGTAGCAGAGAAGAGCCTGGGGAACTGTAGCAAGGGCCAGAGCAATTATAAGCTGCCAGCAGCCAGGGGGATGAAATAGACAGGACCAGCGCGGACTGGGGAAGAGCGAAGTGGCCGAAGTGAGATCAGCGCAAGCCAGGATTGCCAACCTTAGGTATTTTTTTCCAGGCCACTTATGAAAAATACATGTTTCAGGGCCTGCATAGGTGCCGATGCAGGCCCTGAAACATGTATTTTTCATAAGTGGCCTGGAAAAATATACCTAAGGTGACAACCCTACTGCAAGCAGTGGTGAAATAGACACCATCTGCGGAGTAGCAGATGGGCAGCAGAGTAGCTGAGGGTGTCCCGGTGCTGAGAGGATGAAGAAACAGAGCCTTAGCCCCAAAGAAGCCCAGCAGCTCGTCAGAGCCAGTGAGTGTGAACGGCCGGAAGGTGCTCGGGACTGGGCTCAGGGACAGAACAAGAGTCGAGAATCCCAGAAGGGAAACTCTCTGGGGCTGGGCGAGAAGTGAAGACGCCCCGTCACAATCTCCTTCACAGACGGCTAGTGTAACCAAACTGCAATAAAGCAGGGGTGGGGGATCTCAAGCCCATGGGCCATATGCAGCCCCCAGCAAGGGTTTAGTTCCGGGATCTGGCCCTTGGACCCAACCACGTCACTCACCCTGAGAAAAACTGGCTCAGGCTAAGGGAGCCAAGAGGAGAGCGTGCACACATGGATAGGGGACAGGTTCATGGCACAAATCCATGATCTGGGCCCTCTGTTTCTAAGTACACCCCATACGTGCCCCTGCTCCCAACCTGTAAGCACTGGCAGCCCTCAGAGTTTGTGCTAATTCTCAAAGTGGCCCCCGGGACGGAAAACTTTCCCCACCCCTGCAATAAACCGTCCTATTTTATATCAATGCTTTTTATCCAGCACGAATGTAAAAACACCTCATATCAGTCCCTGGACTAGTGCTAAAGTTACCAAGAGCTATTATTTTTGGATTGATACGTTATCCCTCCACTGCCAACGCATCTGGACACAGTATATTGTTGAAAACAACACATTAATCTTTGCTAATGGGAAATCAAGTTTTGATAATTCTACTCGTGTGATGTGTTTATGTTTTAAGGTTTTATTGTTGTAAGCCACCCCGTGCCACTGTGTGGGAAGGGTATTAAATCTATTTAATTAATAAATAAATAAATAAATAAATAAACAATGCTTTTTTTTGTAAAGCATACACTGGATAGGTCAGGGGATGAGGTGGGAGGGTTTAGGGGTGAGGGTGGGTTTTAAGGAGGTTTTTTTCTTTTAATAGAGTTTTATTATATTTTCTATATGATTTTATTATGTAAGCTGCCCTAAGCCTCAGGGGAAGGGTGAGGTAGAAATTCAAAAATAAATAAATAAATAAATAAAATAAATATTCCACCACCCACAAAGATGTCCAGCTCTCCTTGAATCCACTCATGCTCTTAGCAGGTATTTCCATGAACCAATTACCCACAAGGCCTCATTTTCTCTAATCAGTTTGGAATTTGTCGCCGTTCTGTTTCACCGAATGTCCCCTTGTTCTCGGCACCGAGGTGGACTATCTGCCTTCTCAGTAACCTTCATTATTGTAATTATTAATGATTTGGAAAAGGGTGTTAAGAGTGAGGTGATCAAATCCCCAGACGATACCAAGTTATTCAAGGTAGTTAAAAAAACGAGCAGACTGTGAGAAACTACAACGGGATCTTACAAGACTGGGTGCCTGGGCATCTAAATGGCAAATGAGATTTAATGTGGACAAGTGCAAAGTGATGCACATAGGGAAAAATATTCCAAACTATGTGTACACATTGCTGGATACTAAGGGAGAAGTTACCACTCAGGAAAAGGATCTGGGGGTGGTTGTGGACAATACAATGAAATGCGGCTCAGTTCGAAAATTGAATTCGGTTCGGAAGTTCGGTTCAGTCGACCGAACTGGTCGAGTTCGATCCGAACTCCGAACTCCCGAACCGCGTTCAACCATCCCTACAAAAAAACAAACAGAATGTTAGGAATTATTCGGAAGGGGATAGAGAATAAAACTGAGGAGGTCATAATGCCTCTATACAAATTAATGGTGCGAGCGCATCTTGAATATTGTGTGCAGTTCTGGTCACCCCATCTCAAAAAAGACATAGCTGAACTAGAAAAGGTACAGAGAAGGGCAACAAAAATTATCAAGGACATGGAAGGGCTCCCATATGAGGAGAGGCTTGGTAGGTTGGGGCTCTTCAGTTTAGAGAAGAGACAACTGAGAGGAGATATGATAGAGGTCTATAAAATCATGAGTGGGGTGGAACTAATAAACAAGGAGCAGTTATTTACCCTCTCAGCTAGTACTAGAACTAGGGGACACTCCATGAAACTCATGGGT
>QEPC01007208.1:945683-964104 GCA_003113815.1 Sphenodon punctatus
TGATAAAATATTAAATATTGCTCTAAGCGTGAATTAATTTCTATGTTTTTTGGCGTTTATGTTTTGTTGCAATGTATGGAGTGGAAGGTGTTTTGAATTGTAATTGTACTGGAAAAAAAATGTGTGTGTATTTTAAGAAAACTCTTGTACAGTTAAGTGTATTTTTAAACTGTTAAGTTTTTTGCTTTGGTTAATTATTATTATAGACATAGTGTAAGTAACCAGCATGGGATCAAACAAACAGCTAAATTGCTGTTTGCGAGAAATCCCGCCATATCAAGAACTGAGATCGACTCCCGACACCAAGGTAATATCTCGATTCTCGCAATACCACGAGATACCATCCTGATTTACTGACTCTCCGCTTACCATTTACTGCGTAGCATTCATTTACCTCTTACCACATTGCTGAGGGTACTGTTTTATTTCTGGGTTCGTTGTTTCTGCATGTCTGAGCCAATCACAGTGCAAATAGCCCACCCCTTAACCTCCCCTCCAATGTCAGTTAACCTCCACTCCAGCGCCTCCAATCAGAATTGTTGTTCTATGTTGTTCCCTTGACTGTGACCAATCTGCAACTGAATTGCAGATTAGTAAAGGAATCTGCATACCAGCCAATGAGCGACAAGGAAGTACAAAGGGAAATGGAGGGCAAGAAATGCGGTATTGCTTTGGTATTACTCCTCAGGCTTTGAAATGGATGGCAAAGCAGTAAACGGGATCCCAGTAAGTGGAAAGTCGGTCAATTGAGAAACATAATATCAGTTGAGACATTACCAAGCACCGAGAGGTTCTTGATTTGACCAAGATGGTATTGGGAACCAGGATTTCCACAAGATTTCCCTGTTCTGGCAAAATCTCATTTCAGACCTAGTATCGAACAGTCATTAATTAGAGACAGGTACTGCCCGACCAGGGGAGACATGATAGCCGTCTTCAAATATCGGAAGGGCTGTCACATAAAAGACTTGTTCCCTGTTGCTCCTGGGGCAGGACTAGAAGCAATGGGCTGAAACTACAAGAAAGCCGATTTCGACTAAACATTAGGAAGAACTTCCTAACAATAAGAGCTGTTCGGCAGTGGAACAGACACTGCCTAGGGCGATGGTGGGCTCTTTGCTGGAGGTTTCCAAACAGAGGCTGGACGGCCGTCTGTCGGGGATGCTGTAGCTGAGGATTTCCTGCATTGAGCAGGGGGTTGGACTAGATAGCCTCTGAGGGCCCTTCCCACTCTAAGATTCTATGATCAAAATGGATAATTGCACATCCACTTAGTTTGGTTCAGCGACTTAGTTTATTTCAGTATTTGGGTTATTTCAGTTTGGCCATTTTGACATTTTGGTGACTTTATTTTGGCTTTTCTTGCATGTGCAATAGCACCGAAACAAAATAATAAATACTGAAATGGCCAAGATTCCTGAAATAACCAAATGGAAGTATTGGAAGCAAATATCTGGTGAAGCAGGATTGAAAATCCCCTTTGTCAGTTTCAAATCATAGTGGACAAATTTATGCTCCAATGTATTTGCTGCGAATATTCTTTTCAGTTCTACTGACAGCCGGAATTCTTGGGGACTTCATGATGCTCTTAATTCAAGATCCTGTGTCGCTGAGTGAATAAGGTGTTGGACCTGAACCCGGGAGACCAAAGTTCAAACCCCATGAATTCACTGGGTGGCCTGGAATTCAAAACGGTGTTTATATTTGAAGAGTATCTGACCCAAGTGGAGAATCCGACTGCAAGAGCAGCCTTTACTAGGTTACGGCTGATGTTATTTCCTTCTGCAGTTCTGGAAGGCAGGTATTCAGGTATCCCGCATAAATTGAGATTCTGCCGTTGCATGCAGAATAGAGTGGAAGATGCAGCACATTATATTCTTGAATGCCCATTCAATGATTCATTGAGGACTAAATACATCAAGCCATTATTAATAGGAAAAGAACACGGGGAGGTAAATTGGAAACTCTCATATTTACTCGCTAACCCGAGTAGAGTGGTTATAAGAGCTATGGTGAATTTTGCCTGGGGGTTGGAATTGACCAGGGGAAAAGACCATCGAAAGACTAGCTAGGAAGAAAGAACCATCCTTGGATAGATGGGTTATTACAACATCCTAAAGCTTTGTATCTTTTCCCCATTGGGGATGGGGGATATTGGATAATGGATATTGGATAATGGATAGGTACACCGAGTAATGGTTGCTACTTGTCTTGCTGAAATGATTTGCTTTAAAATGTGGATTTTGTACCACAGTTCAAACATCGTTATAGCCGTGTTAAACGTTAACTTGCCTTGGATTGTTTTGGAATTATACAGGGGTCTTGTTTCCCCATTCTAAGCCCTTGGAAGGGCAAGGTAATTTTAACTCTGTTTTACGTTTATAACTGTTGACCGGTTATTTTGATTTGTTGTATTATTTTTGTATATACATTTGATTTGTTATGGCCAATGGCCGACCAATAAAACTTACTACTACACTGGGTGGCCTGGGGCAACTCTGGGTAAAAACAGACATGATGGTGGCCCACTTTGGCCCGGGACTCTCAGGCACATCTCTTTTAAGTGTCACCAGATGTTGTTCGAGAACTGCCCCTGGGCGAGTAGGCAGCTGGCCTGGGCTGCGTCCTTGAAATATCACCAAGGTCACAGTTCAGGTTAAGGGCAGCCCACGTGAGCCAACACGGGGTAGAACCTCTGCTCAGCCCCGCCGCACTCACCCTGGGGCAGGGTCCGCCACGGCCGAGCACCAAGGCTGTCCATCATAGGGGAGCAGGGCGGGGCCGGCTGCCTGCACATTTGTTTAGCTCCCCACCCTACCCAGCCCATGCAGATGGCGAGACAGTTCTCCAGCCGCGGGGCCATTTGTTCTGTGTTCTTCCTCTGTGTCGGCTGCAGTTTCCCACCCCAGGCTAGGGAGCTGCTGCACCGCCCCTACCCTTAGTCACTATCTCGTGGCCTCAGTTCTAAATGGGAATAATAATGACCTACCTCAGCGTTGTAACAGTGAACTAGATAGGAATTTTACAGCACTTTCAACACTGAATGTGCTATAGAGTTGATAAATAACCGTTTGGTTGTTTTAAAGAGATAAATCTAACTTTGGGAGATAAAAAGTCTTTTCAGTCTAGGATGCCAATCTGAATGCAGCCCAGATCAGTATCAGCCTAGAGCGGGTACCATCTAATGAGTTCTCCCTCTGCCCAGTCAAAGCTCTGGCCCCAAAATGATCCTCACCCTTGGCACCAATTGACCCCGGAGAGCAGTTCAAGCAGAGATCAAACGCTAATTGGCCCGGAGCTCATCTCCAGAGATGGCTCACGGAGCCGGGGTCGAGGAGCGTTAACAGGGGAGAGACAGCTCATGTTGCTGTTTGCCCTGCGGACACGCCAAGCCTTCCGTCTCCAGGGGAGGTGAAAGTCAGTCCTGCTCGTCTCATGGGACTAGAATCTCTCCCTCACACATGCACACAGAGTATTCGCTTAGGAAAAGATTCATTCTTTGGGTAAAATTTCTCCTGCTCTTGCTCCGCTGAAACAATTTTCATTTCACTCATCATGGGCGCAGGTCCCTCTGGTCAGTGTGTACTGGCTCTTTAAGGAAAGGGTGTTGGAAACCTTTCCCCTTCCATGGGCCACGTAGTAGTACAAGCTCAGTGGGCCGCAGGGCCGCAGCTAAAAGGACACCTGGTGTAGATGCACCGGGGCCCAGGAGCCTGGGGAGCCCATGATCTCTGGTGGAGGGGGCTGCCAACACCTGTGTCCCTTCCTCCCTTGAGTGCACCTGCTGCTGCCCTTGAGCTGAACCCCCAGCCTTGTCGTCCTTGGTAGCCCCACTGAGCCTGATCTCATCCTAGCAGCCCCACTGCCTCCTTCCCTACTGGCCCATCCTGCTGCCCTTTTGTAAAACTCCCCACAATCCTCCAGTCCAGGCATAACCAGCAGAACAGGGAAAGGCAGAGGGAGCAAGACTGAGGAGGTTTTTAAACAGACTGCGGGTGGGGTGGGAGGGGGCCATTTGCGGCGGGTGAAGCGCTGCTGCGGGGGGAGGAAGCAGACAAAGCACACCCATCTCCACCCACAGAACCACCTGCCTTTTCACCAGTTGCTCCGTGCATGGGGAGGGTGGGTGGAGGTGTGCGGGTCGCGAGAGTGGGCACCCACATACCTCCATGTTCAAACCGGACACTCCTCCTCATGTCCGCTGGCTGGGCTTCACCAGGAACAATGAGCTCTGTGCTCGGCTGCTGCGGCTGCTGGAGTCTTGGCGCCTGACGGAGCTACTGGCTCCCACGGGAGGTGTGTATGGCAGGGGAAGCCAGGGGCTCTGCCTGGGGGCGGGAAGCAAGCTGAGCTGCTAGCTGGGGTGGGCCGGGCAGCAGGTGAAGCCACTTTGCCTCAGGGAGCAGAGCACAGGGAGTGGGGGGGGGGTGTCCGTTTGCCAGGAGAGAGCACGTGTGTGTGTGTGTACGTGCATGTGGGGATAATTTAGGGGTGTGCATTTTAGACTAGTCACTCGGATCAATACAAATCATCTGAATTTGGACAGTTCGTACGGATGAAACGAACCGAGGGGGATACAAACCAAACATTGGTTTGTATCCCCCCTTACGGATTTATCAAAGCAAGCTTTACAGGCTGGAAGTGGGCAGAGGGGAGGGGGTAGGCTGTACTTTACTTACTTTTCTGTAGTGTAGGGCTCTGGACTGGTCCCCACCCAGCACAGCCTTCAAGGGCGAGTCCCTTCGAGGGGGAGTGTGTGTGTGTCACACTGGGTATCT
Organism: Sphenodon punctatus; assembly: GCA_003113815.1. Classification (NCBI taxonomy): domain Eukaryota; kingdom Metazoa; phylum Chordata; class Lepidosauria; order Sphenodontia; family Sphenodontidae; genus Sphenodon; species Sphenodon punctatus. The sequence goes on from QEPC01007208.1 coordinate 950,462, forward strand.
GTGTGGTGTGGCTGGGGCGCATGGAAACCTTGCCACGCCCCTGGTGACCTGGATAGCTGCTGGGGGCAGGAGCACTTAAAGGGTGTTCTTAGGATGAGGGAAGGAAGGGTCCGAACCATAGATCCATCCACGGTCCTTCTGTGCCTGCCCTTATTCTCGGTTTCCTTCCCTTGAGCTCAGTTGTTCAGTGCTTGGGGGTGAGGGACTGGATCCAGGGGCCCAATCCAGGAACTGAAAAGAGACCCAATAAAACCAGCTGTGGGCTGTGTCAAAATGGTGGTCAGTTAGCCACAGTGCGATGAACAAAGATGCTCCCTGACACTGGGATGTGGATGGGGTAAGAGGGACCCATTCCAATCCAGCTGCGCCCCTGACGATGAACAAAGTCGGCCTAAATCAGCATCCAGGAGGGTAGGAGGGAAGGTATGGGCCCTGCCAAGACCTACTGACCTCCACCCTTGTACACACCCTGAGCTCCGATAACACCTTGAAGCAGGAGTGGAGAACCTGGGGCCCAAGGACCAAATCCAGCCCATTGGTGTTTTAAAACTTGGCCCCTTTCCCATTCCTGGATCTGGCCTGTGGATCCAGTTCTTAACCTGAAGCTCGGAAAGAGTGAGCTCGGGGAAGGGAGCAGAGATGAAGGCCTGGACCCAAGGACAGAGAAGGGAGCCACGCCATAGATGCCCCACTGCGGCCCCTGCAATCAGCCGGGAGCACCGCCCTGTGGGTTCCACCTCTTAGTCATGTTTGTACAGTGAGGGCTCGCAGGGAGGTGTTCTCGGTGGCTGCCCCGATGCTATGGAAATCCCTTCCCCCAAAGGTTTGTCTGAGCCTGAGCATCTTCCGGAGCCGGTGCAAGGCCTTTCTATTTTTGTAGGGCAGGGATAGCGAATGAGGGGGTTGGTGGGTGTTTGGGGTAGGAGTGTGATGGGGGGTTGGGGTGGAGGTGGGGAAAGGTTGGGGGTTTTATGCCGTTTTTCTTTGTATTGTTTTTATTTGCTGAGCCATGTGGGAAGGCCGGGGTAAAAATGGAACTATATAAAAATAAATAAATAAATGATCTGGACTGTCCCCTTTCCCCCTCCCTTCCCTCGTCCAACCCCTGCAGTGTACGTTCCCATATCTAGACATGCTTTTCATCCAGATTAGAGAAGTGTCCAGATCTGGGAGGGTTCAGCACTGATGGGCCTGCTGAACCCTCTCAGATCTGGACAAAAGTAGCAGGAGACATAACAAAAGAATGGTCCAAATATAGGCGATTATTCTGCACTGCCGGCACCTTGTTTGAAGGGGGAGTTGGGGCAAATGAGAGATAAGGAAGAGTGTCTACATTACATGGGTAGGCCTGGTTCTGCTTTCATGCATATCAGGGTGCAGGCATCCCATGAGACACAGGGTTGGTGCAGAACAAAAAATAGCACCGGCAAAGGAGGAAGCCAGCTTGGAATGTAGGGTGTCTTCCAAATGCTCCCAGCCAAGAGTCTGAGACACAATGAAGATTCTGGAGGCGCTGTCCACAGTCCCTTCCTGCAGGCTGCTCTCGCTGTACGATTAACAGAGACAGTGGCTCGGGGCAAAAAGGAGAGCTGGCACCATGTCCTCCACGATGACCCGCAGCTGCTCTGCCCAGATCAGGAAAGCAGCTGAAGCTGGCAAGTGTCATCGCTCTGATGCCAAGGCCCTTCCGTGGGCACTGGGTGGCTGCTTCCCCACAGCCACAGAGACGGCAGATGAAAAGAGAGGCCAAGGCAGACACATAAAGGGATAAGGAGGGTCCCTCTCTCTGGGCTGATCTAGATTGGCTGCCTTTGGTCTCTCTATCACATGTGGCTGAATGGGTGAATGCAGTCAAGATAGTTAGGCTGCAGGGCTAATAAGATAATTACTGCACAGATTACACGTAACCATCAAAGTGCATCATAAACATCTGATGCCCCACCCTTGTGAGGTGACAGGCAGAGAGGTGAAGAGAACACTCCAACAGGGGCAAGGGAGAAGGGCTCCAAGTCCCATGACCAAACTCCACCCAGCAGTGACTTGATTATACTGAGGGGCTACAACAGTGGTGGGGAAACGTCTTAGGCCCAGGGGCCGCATTGTCGGTTTCCGAACATGCTGCTACGCTGATTCCAAACTTGCCTATCAAGGACGACCTCCAGAACCCTCCTATTTCTCATCTCAAAATCTTTTCTGGACAATGGCCAAAACTAAAACCCTCAGAGGTGTCACCAATCCAGAAGTGGGAAGAGCACCTGGGAAAACAATGGTGCCAGATCAGGCGCTGATCAGGAACACTGCCGGGGTCTTGATTGCCAAAATAATGAAACTTAACTGAACCAAAATACCCCAAACAGATATGCATTTGGGGAAAGAAAGTAAGAAACAGAGGGGGAAAACAGACACTCTAGGATTTTCTCCCACAACGATATGGTGCTGGCAGACCTGTAGACATGGAGGCGTCTTAACCTGTAGACGTGAACGCAACTTAATTGACTGGACGCAGCCATGTGGGAGCACATTAGCCCACACAGCAGGCTACACATTCTCTGAGACTCCGCTGTGAGAGGGGGCTGCGTATCTGGAGCGTGGTAACCACGGAGCTGGTGGGAGTGAGCACCTAATAAATGGGCAAGTGGACACCCACCTAGTGTCTAATGCGGGCTAACGTCTCGTTTGTTAACACCCAGAGAGTGGTTTGGATCTGCTTTATCGGACACAAATCCAAGTAAATGAATTTGTCAGTTAAGTTCACCACAGACATTCATTCTGGCGGGAATTTCCAGCCTGATGTATGTTTGGCTAACTGACTAAGAATGCAGGAGACAGACATGGGTAGTTAGTGCTGAAACAGCAAGAAAATTATCTCACGTTAATATCCAGTATTTTTGGCTAGTTCGGCAGTTATTCAGTAACTAATTGATTGCCATGGAAGTTAACTGCTGAACCTGATCACCAGATAATATCATGAACATTAACCAGTTAAATACATTCTCGTATTGCCACATTAACATATTACCGCATTATGGAACGTTACTGTTACAACTCTAAAACCAGATTGGGGAGGGAAAGGAATTCTGGGTAAACGGTAATGAGGTCAATGATTATTTATTTTATTTTATTTAAATTTGATAACTTTCTCTAAGGCTCAGGGTGCTTTACAATATAAAGCCACATTTTAAAAAAGTCTTTACAAAAAAAACCCAACCCTAAATAACCCTCACCCAACCCCTATTCTCACCTGCCAAACACGATCGAGCGCCAGCCAGCAGACCCAGAATAAAGCGGGCTGTCACGTCTGATAGCCCGCTTCACTCAACCCAGTCTGGAGTTGCGGTGGGGGCCATGGCTGCCCATCCTCCAGGGGAGGGCACTGCACGAGGCAGGGGCAGGGACATGAGGACACACATCTGTGCATTGCCCCACCCTCTCCCCGGGCCGGGGCGCCGTAACGCTTCTTTGGTGGCCCAGTGATCCCGACCAGGGTGATGACTGGCTCTACTGCCCGGAGAACTCCATGGCGGCAACAGTAGCAGTCATGTGTAAAAGCATTCTCTCTCTGTCTCTCTGCTTTCCTCCCCATCCACCACCACCCCGTTTCTGTTCCTCCCTGGCTTCTTCCACATCCCTTTTATACCCCACCCAGTCCTTTCTGCCCCCCATTTCAACCTCCTTCCGTTCACCCCCTCCATTTCTACTCCTCCTTCCTTCCCACCCCCTGCCTCTTCCCCTCCACCCCAGCCAACCCTCTGTTTCTGCCTTTCTACCTGGCTTCCCTCCATCTATCCACCCCCACCCGTTTCTACCCCAGCCCTCCCTGACTTCCCTTCCTTCCACCCCCCCACCCCTGTTTCTACCTCTCTCTGGCTTCCCTTCTATCCACCCACCACCCGCCCACCCCTGTTTCTTCCCTCCATGCCCTCCCCACTGCTCCCTCTGCCTGAAAGTTCCCCAGCCACCACTGTGCAGATGTTCTGCGAGTCAGAGGCAGGAGGAAGAATGGAACCAATTCCATTTGTAGGTCACCACCAGTTTTAAGAGACACATCTTTAGCTTTGGATACAAGCTCCACCTTCTTGAATCCATGGGTTAAAGTAAAGAGAGAAGAGATGGTGCGATTTCATTTGACCACATGTTCTAGGATGGGGAATGCCCTCCTATCACGAGACTAAAAAACATTTTGACTGGCCGGGCAGCATGGGGAGCTGCCAGGACAGACTGCGACGATCTGGCACAGCTGGAAATCCTCACTGGATTTCCCTAGCCAGTTCCGAAAACACAGATTAACTCCATGAAGATCAGTAGGCAGATCCCTTTCAGCTCTAGGGCAAAGTGTAAAGTTCTGCTGTGAGCCCGTTGCCAAGGGTGGGTAGTATAAATAAACAAACACTTACGGCATGAGCAACACACCCACCTGATTACAGGAAGGAAATTGCTGTATGTAGGAATTCTCTCCGATTCAGCCCATCAATCCCAAGGACTGTTTCAAAAACATCCCAGCACTCTAGTGCTGCCTTGCAAGGTTCCGGGTGGCTGGATCCAGCTCCCTCACCTTTGTATTTTCGCTTTCAAGGCAGCCGCTAAGTTGGCGTGTTGATCGGTCATGCGGGATGTCAAACAGAAACACAGCCAAGATGCTGTGATGTAACCCTGACCTCGGTTGCCTTGTTATCATGCACCAGGATTGAAGCCCTGGAAGCCAAACTAGGGTAGCCTTTCCTTGACCTGCCACCTTAGCATTCAGAAAGAGGAACATACATTCATGGGCGCCCTTTGGACAGCTGCGATGTGATCATAGGATTGGAAGATTGCAAGGGATCTCAAGGGTCATATAGCCCAAACCCCCTGATAATCAGGTAGAGCAGCTATGAGGATCCTCTCCTCTCAGGTCATGGGCTCCGTCCAGGCAGGAGGGAAGGATTTGTGTTCACATTTGGCAAGGGGACAAGCGTATGGGGGAAATGTTGCCTTGCCTACAGACCGAGGACATTGACTCTTTTGGAATATCTTGTATATACACAGCCTTGTGCGAACAGGCCTGCCTTGTTGACAGGGTCTCTAAAGGGGGTTTGGCTGGTATGAAATCGGCTGGACTGCTTGGGCATAGTATATTTGGGTTGGAGTGTCTGCTCTGTGGCTAGTCTTCTTCGACATGGTAATCACACACAGCAAGAAAACCAAGGTCATGACCTCTCTATTATTTCTGACACTCCCTCTGTTTCATTGAATCTCATAGGGCAAAAGAATATCACATCCTTTATCCCTACAATGAACAGAAAAGGGAATTTAGAATGTGAGATGTGGAGTAGCAGAAACCGTCCATCCCCTGGCTCTCCCACCCCAGTGGAGGTTGAAGAACTTTATAAATTTACCCCCCTGGAGTGGCCCTACCTACCCATTTGTATTGTAAGCATCTATTCCCGTTTCTCCTGTCCCCTCGATGAGGAGGATTATTCTTCCTCTGATGGAGACTTGGATACATCAATCCCTACCCTCAGGATTATTTTCAGTTGCCAAACTCACCAGAAGCAGGTAATTCAGAGTACCTAGGAGTCCATGGGAAGCCATCTGACCCAGAGAGCACCCCGGGGTTTAGATGCATCGATTATGAAAGTTCTAGAAACACGATTGAGACGCTATATCAGGAAATAAGAGAAATCAAGAATGCCTTTCTAGATTTTCAAATTAGGATTCGTCGACTATGGCAGTGCTGTAGAGAGCCGCCAGCCTTCTCCCGTTAGACCTTCATCTGGAAATTGTAACACCAATATTATTGAAAATCTTATTCATGATGCGGATGGGGCAAAATCCCCTTCCACTATGGAGAACTCCCAGCCTTCCTCTGATGGCCATCACAGAAATACTACTACCCCTCCCAGTGGGCACCGTGGACAGAGCCCTTTCACTAGCTCTGACATAGCGGCACAACAGGTTGAGCAGCAATTGCCCACTACCCCCTGGCCTCTGAATCACTGGGTGTTTTCACACAGGCGCAGCGGTGTTCACCCCCAGAGCAGGTCCAGGGGTGCACCCCTGCAGCTGCCTGCTTGCAGTTCCGTCTGGGTCGGGTTTAAATGACCCAAGTGGCTGCCGCAGCTCACGGTCCGCCCACGTGGTGTCTGGACAGGCGACTTTCTCCCTCCAGTTCCTACAAGATAGGAAGTCTTCTTGGTCACTAACTATAACAGTTCAGAAGCATTGCTGCCTATGCCGTTGCTGAAGAGAAAATGAGAAAGAACTTCATTTTGGCAACATCTGGCTGAATAGCAATGTTTTAGATTTGGGGAACCTTACATTATTTTATTTTATCTTTTACTTAATTTTTATAGGTTTTATTTTATCATTTTATATTTTTAAAATTTTATTTTAAGATACCTTTCTTTCCTTTTCTTTTTGCAGTTCTTACCGATGGTACACAATCTATTGGGAGCATGCCCTAATGTGCGGAATGTTAACTCTCACTTGTGGTGTAGAGTATCCGGCGTGCAGTGAAAGCTGAATGGCATAACCCCATATTTAACTATTAAACCACCAGTCTGTGGCTACACATTTCACACTGCCCAGTGCAGTCATGTGCTACCGAGGATTAGTTTCCTTCCTCGTAGTTGACCAAAAATAGAAATCCTAAGACTGTGAGTGTGTACTGCCAACTGTTGTGTTGTTTTTTAAATTTCATCTCTTTATCTTGTGGTTTTAAATAGAAAGTGTTTTTTGTGAGATTTCTTTTTTTTTTTTTTTTTTTTTTTCAGCATCATGGCCAATGGTTAAATAAATTTGATTTGCTGTTATTTATTTANATGTGCTACCGAGGATTAGTTTCCTTCCTCGTAGTTGACCAAAAATAGAAATCCTAAGACTGTGAGTGTGTACTGCCAACTGTTGTGTTGTTTTTATAAATGCTTGCTGACAATTAATAATTAATAATTAATGTGGGGGGTTTTGAGGTTTTTTTTTTTTTTTTTTTTTTTTTTACAGCATCATGGCCAATGGTTAAATAAATTTGATTTGCTGTTATTTATTTATTTTATTTATATTTATTTTTTAAAAAATATACCCTGCCCCTCCTGCCACAGGCAGTCCAGAGCGGCTAACAACATCAATAAAAACATATTATAAAGCACATTAAAACATCATTGTACAATAAAAACAACAATAGAGAAAAAGAGGAGCAAACCCACCTCCACCCTCGCCGATCTCCCCACCCTCTCATTTAACTTACTCCGCGGTGTTGCCACTTACTCTGTGCTGGACATGGATGCAAGACAGGGAAGTGGGGGTAGGATGGGGGGGACATGCCACCAAGTTTGGGGCACAGGAGCAGACCCTCCTTAAAATTCAGCCTCAAAACTGATCCCCACCCCCCACCCCCCCAGGGTCTGGGGAACAAGAAGTAAGGGAGGCGGTCCTCTCTGGCACTCTGCTGTGCACTGGCGTTTGAATTTCCTGGAACTAGATGAGCAGGTGACAGGGCTGGCCTTACAATAGGACAACTGCCAAACAAAATGTCCCAGGCCCCACAAAATGTCCCAGGACAGGCGGGGGCCAGATCAGGAACCCCATGCAACTGGTAGCTTCAGCAGCACAATGCCGTGCTGCTCATCCAACCCCACCCCACTAAGAAAGTGCCCCTTCTCTCTTTATGGAAACCATGATCAAAGCCATAGGAGCTCTGTGCTGCAGCATGGCGGGGGGGGGGGAGCAGGGCGGGTCCTTGCCCACCAATGCTGCTCTCCTGATGCAACATGGAACTCTATAGCTCCAACCAGCAGGGAGGGAGCGGTTCCAGGAGAGGGCAGCGAAGGGAGGCACGCTTCCAGGAGGCGGGAGAGAGCGGGGCACTACTGTGACACTGCAGCTATCAGCTGCACAGGGGCCCCACTCCTGCCCTTGTCCTCCGTATGGCTGGCCATGGTGGGTGACACCCCGAACATTTTGGTGTGGTCATGTGGTGCAGCTTTCCGGGGGTCCAGACTGTCCCCTGCCCCCTACTTGGTGGTGTTGGGACGCCACTGATTCTGGGATGCGAAAAGTTAAGGTGTCAACGTAGCTGTTTACATGTGTAAATGGAGTCAGGCAGCATAGCGGCTCTCAAACCTACGGGAGGGCCCTAGGGGGCAATGAACGGGTCATGCCCTGGGGTGTGAGAAGGGACATGGCTACCAAACCCCTCTGCCAAGTTCAGAGAAATCCTGAAATTCAACAGTGACTGGGGGGGGTGGGGGGGGGAAATACAGCACGATTTATAATCTATGTAAATCTGAACAATGCTCCTAAGCATTTCCTGCCCTGCAGTTACTGTAAGGGAAACTAAGCTCACATCTAACACCAGAAAATAGGACTGTCTGCATATCCTATATAGATAGGACTGCATATCCTCCGGTATATCTGACTTACTGTCAGTAGAACTTACTCCGATTTTAACGTTGATGAAAATGTACAGTGATCAGCCGTGTTTGTCCGGGGGACAGCGAGTGGCAGGAGAGGACTAAATACTTTTCAGTCCTCTAGCAGTTCACCGAGCCAGACCCCAGGAAAAAGAAAAAGATCTCTTGATTAGAATAATTATAATTGTCTTTTCCTTAGTTCTTTCTACGCAAATTCCAGGCTAAATTATCATCTAATTTCAGAGAGCTCCATGACTGAGATTATCTGTGAGTCATTCGTAATTACGTGCCAGATTGTATTAAAGCATGAAAATACAAAGGTTTCTCATCAAACACTGAGAAGGGGGGTGGGGAGGAGAATCAAATTACATTTTGCAGGCAGGGTAACTGTTCAAACTCTATTCCGATTCATAGCGCAGAGCAACGGCTCAAAAGAAAAGATAAAACCCTGCATTTAAAGGCATGGAACCGACTGACAAGTTCCATGAAATTCAGCGTTCAGGCTGACATACTAAGTTCAGCTCTGGAAAAACAGACAAATCTTTTGTGCCCTAAAATAAGACCTCAGGTCTAGAGTTCTTCCTGGTGACTGGGATTTAGCGGGGATACAGGTAGCAGCTGACACTAGAAAGAAACCAATTGACAGCAATAGCAGCCTGGGCATGCGACATGTGAAGCTGCGATTTATTCTGCGAGCCATTCTCCAGAGGCTTCAGACCACTACCACTCTTCACCAAGTTCCTGGGATCTCTTACCAACATGTTCTAAATCAGAGGCATCATAGGCAACTCGTGACTGTAGATGTCGGGGGACACAATTTAAAGGATTAACTACCTGGCCAGGTTAGCCTGCTCCTCTGCCTTCACCACACCTCCTCCACTTCATCCAGGGCCCACCACTGCGGCCGAGTCCTCCTCGCCTCACGCACGCCGCTGCGGCCGAGTCCTCCTCGCCTCACGCACGCCGCTGCGGCCTACCGCCAAATCCGCCGTACCTCATGCAACCTGCCGCCACTGAGTCCTCCTTCCTACCGCTGTTTCCACAATGAAGTTGCCCCTCTGTGACTTCCTGCCCACCCAGGCGAGTGGGACCATGGCAAGGGAGGAGGACTGGACTCCTAAATCTGACAGTTGCATGGCTGGGGTGGGGCTGGACCAGGAAAAATATCTGGGGAGAATACATGCCCCCTGTGCTCCCCCCTACGTGTCACCCATCAAGATTTGGTTTCTTGAGCAGGGGCCTAACCACAGCCTCCTTCATGGCAGTCAGGCATCCTGCCCTCCCAAAGGGAGGCACTAACCACCCCAGCCAGCAATGGCCATAACGTCTCCTGGCTGGCTTTCACCAGCCAGGACGGGCAAGGATCTTGATCACAAGTGGTGGCATGAACAGATCCCAACAAGGACTCCACATCGGCAGGCGACACCATCTGAAACCGATCCCACAAAACAGGACAGGACGGGACATCCATAGCCCCAAGATGATCCTCTGCAATAACTGCGGAACCGAAATCGTGGAGGATGTGAGCGATCTTATCTACAAAGTACTCAATAAACCGGTCACAGCGGTCACTGGATTGCTCCAGGTCCAGGTGGAGACAGGCAGGACTGACCAAGCCTTTCACCACCCGGAAAAGCTCCGCTGGACGCTTTGCAGATGCAATAAGGGCAGCAAAGAACTGCTTCTTTGCTGCCTGCACCACCACAGCATAGGCCTTTAAACTGCTCTTATGCTGCGATCGATCATACTGGTCGTGAGTCTGGTGCCACCGTCGTTCTAACCGCCTGCTCTCCCACTTCAAACACCGCAGGCCCTCAGTAAACCAAGGAAACCTGTGGGAGACTCGGGAGGGCAGCGGACGCCTCAGAGTCACTCTGTCAATGGTCTCAGCCAACAAGGTGTTCCAGAAGGCTACGAGATCATTGACAGAGCGGGTGTCGAGGTCCAGGGGAAACTCCCCCAGAGCATTCCGGAACCAGTCCGGTTCCATAAATCTCCGGGGGCGGACCAATCTAATAGGTCCTGCAAGTAATGCAAGTAAACAGCCTTTCAAGCTGTAAAATGGCAAATATTTAAACAAATTGCTAATGCAAGATATTTATGGTGCAGTATATATCCCAGGCAGACATTGCCACAGTGGCCCATGCCCTGGTGACTAAGAGGTTTGATTTTTGTAATTCCCTCTTCTACAGGCTGCCACCAGTGCTTATCTGTTGCTTGCAGCTTGTTCAGAACATGGCAGCATGGCTGCTTACTGGTTTAGGCAGCCATGATCATATTACGCCCGCCCTGCGTTCTCTGCACTGGCTGCCTGTGGAGTGAGGGACTGAGTTTAAGATTGCGCTGCTGGTTTTTAGGGCCCTGAATACCTAGTTTAGGCCGTGGCTATATTTGAGACTTACTTCGGTCTCAAATATACCTCTTATGCCTACAACCTATTAGGACCTATTAGGTAATATACCTACAACCTCTTAAGTCGGCAGGCGATCAGGCTTTTGCTGTGGCGGGCCACTTGGTATGGAACTCGCTCCTTCTGGATGTCCGTCTCAGTTCCTCCCTCCTTACCTTGAAAAAGCACCTGAAAACATATTTATATTCTAGGTGCTTGTAGGATCCACTGCTGGTTCCCTCAGTGTACTCTGTCCTCCTTTTTTCCTTCCCCTATTTTAAAAGTCTTTTATTATTGTTTTAAATTACTTAATATTGTTTATATTGCTTTATACTTATGTATAAAACCACAAGTAGCCAAGCACGTGCACCTGAGACTTCGCACCCGCTTGAATGTTATTTATCCCTTGTCTTTCCCTCTGTCCCCTCTCTTTGTCTCCCCCTCCATGTCTATTAGAATGTAAGCCGTAGGCAGGGACCGCGTCTATCTTATTGTTCTGTAAAGCGCCAGGTACACAGCTGGCGCTATACAAATAATAATAATAATATGAAGCGCTCCAAGTGCCATATTAGGCAAGGGGCGCTATATAAATAAAATTATTATTATTATATTATTAGTTTACAATACAGTGGAGATCACCTTATCCAGACATCTGGGGGACATGCTTTCTGTCCAGATTAGAGAGGAGAGGGTCCTACTGTAACAGTAACACAGCATCCCATATATGGAGTACCTTCTCTGTCCAGATCCCTCTTTATTCCAGGTAGGTTTTATGACCCTCCTATATCTGAACAACTCAATTATACTTATGCATTATATAACCAACGTGAGGGCGTTTCCCCTTGGCGAAGCCAACCAGCTTACACCAGTACATGCGGTGAATAGCTTACTCGGAAAGTGTAGGAGAAGCCTTTCTTGATCTAATTTTACAGTGACCTTTGCTTAAGTAAAGGGGATGGCCTACGTGATTCTTACAGTCCCTTCCAGCTTTGTGATTCTAAAGCCTCCGAATTTAGAGGAGTCCCTGAACCTACATTACTACAAAACAGAGGCCGTAGCTCAGTAATTGGCTACTACACCCCCTACGCAATGCCTAATGGACACTCAGTTCACAACACTGATGTAAACGTTGGAACAGCTATTGATGTAAGGGCTTTCTAAGAGGTGGCTGAGGCCCATAATAAGGCGATCCACTCTCTTTCTTATATAACATTTTACATCTTCAAAGAAAACCAAGATCCACCAAAAACAACAAAATATTACTCTTCGCTTCAGGTAGTAATAGCCTGCCGAAGTGTAACTTGAAAAGCCTACCATCAAAGTTGCCTTCATCTTGTCAAAAATACTTGCAAGCCATCTGCTAGCTAATAAAGACCTTTATTATTATTATTTTTTGCTTTAATATTGTATTCCATAATGAAATACACTAAGTACGGGAGCGTGGGTGTGTATTTAAACAGACAGCACGGCAACAATCTGCTGTTCTTTTCCTTAAAGCTCAATGATGATCACTACCATGACTAATTAAAGAGACTCAAGACTCCAGCCCTTTGAACATTTCAGTACAAATCTCCTAATTCCTCAATGCATCTCCATTTTTATTCATAATGCTCATCGACTGTGCAGCTCAGCTCTTATCACAAGGTTTTCAAGTTGAAAAAAAGGAAAAGGTTTCACTTTCATGTGGATTGCCAATCCGTTTTGTTAACATTTTATACCTCAAATATTTATTATAAATCCTGGGGATTCCAACATGTGAGAATTTCAAAGTCACTTTCTTCTGGAGGTGTTCAGTGATCAAGAAAAGGGGCAGGGGGGACACCTATGCTCCAAGGAATGCTGACATTAAGGCAGCCAGCATCCACAAACCACTTACTCCAGAGCACTTACTTAATTAAAGCATTAAAGTCCCATTAAAGCATCCTCCAAAAACTTCTCCTCTCTCAAATCTGTCAGTTTATTCACTTGTTGCCTCCTGAAGACATGGTTACCCAAGCAAGCAATTATTCTGAGGTACTAACCCCCCTCTAGGTAGCTTTCCCCTCACGTCAGCAGCAGGGCAGGACTTAGGATTTTAGCTTCCCGAGGCCCCCAACTCTGGTGCGCATGCAGGCTGCCGTCTGAGACAGGGAGGGAGACAACGGCGGCACCCAGCACAGAAACAGAGTCTCTTCCTCTACAAACGGCACCACCGCAGAGCGCATTCGTAGGGGACTTGGGGGTAGAATGGGGCTTCTCCAAGTGGGGATGGATGGGGGGGTCCCCGCTGCAGGTGGCATGAGTGAGGCAGTGTGGTTGCGGCGACGGGGGGGGGGAGGCACTGTGACTGAGAGACTGCAGACTGAGAACAGATGCCCCCAACCCCAAAAAATATGCTCCCCCCCCAAGAAAATCTGCTGCCCGAGGCAGGTGCCTATTCTCTACTTTTGACTCCCTCCTTAAACCCCCCTGCCCTCCTCCGCCCTCTTCCCTTGCTGCTCAGGATCTTGCATTATTCTTCACCTCAAAGATTGACAAGATCCGTCAGGACATTGCCTCCCACCCACCCCTGTACCACCCCCTCCCCCTCCACCCTCTCTCCTCACATCCTTCCCTCCTGCCTCTCTCGAGGAAATCTCCGTTCTGCTCTCTTCATCCAACCCCTCCACCTGCCCCCTTGACCCAATCCCCTTCCACCTCCTGACCTCTATTGCTCCCACTGTTGCCCCCCCACTTCTACACGTCATCAATCTCTCCCTTTTCACAGGCTCCTTCCCCTCTGCCTTTAAGCATGCCACTGTCTCCCACATCCTCAAAAAGCCCACCCTGGACCCATCTGACCCCTCTAGTTACCGGCCAGTCTCCCTCCTTCCCTTTGCCTCAAAGCTCCT
>QEPC01007208.1:975135-1005776 GCA_003113815.1 Sphenodon punctatus
AAGCCCACCCAATACCCTGATGGACATTATTTCCCCGAGAGACTCCACCAGAGAGAGAGAACCACCTCCTGTGCAGGGGTTCTTCCCGCCTGTCCTTGTAAGCCCCTCCCGGGGTTTCCCCCTGTTGTTTTCCTCTCCCTCTGTTGTTTCCTTCTATTTCCCTACTAAACCCCAACCCTTCTTCCCTTTCCTCCTTTCCCCCGTGATACCAATAGTCCATCCATCCAGCACAACATCCTGTCTCCGACATTGTCCAATTTCAGTCAACTCAGAGAGGTGCACAACAGGTCAACTCCAAATCAGTAAATAAAATCAGCAAGTTCTTTAACACTGATGCGAGTGAGTCTTTTATGCCTGAACTGTGGAACCCAGGGGCTACACACTGATACAAGCACAATAGATCTGACGTCTATGTGCATCTTATTTGTCGAGAAGATATTACAGTTCAAAAATGAGCATCTGAATAAGACTCCTATTGAACAGACATACTCTACTGCACCTTATCAGTGCTACAATTACAAGACTTGATGGAGCGATCTTGTTAATGTTATGCAGTTTACAGACGCTATCTACTCAAAGATAATCAGTGGAACAATATTTTCTAAAACGCACTTGCATGATTAGAAATGTCTTCCATACTAGAGACAAAAACAGGCTCTAAATTAAGTTTGTCCACTAACAGCCAATCACATGGCAATCAAAAGCAAACATTCATAAAGAAAGCCAGGAGAGGAATGAATCAGAAATTTGCAAGACTGCATTCTAAAAGATGGTCTATGTAAGTTGTTGGTTTTATTTTTTTATTATTATTTACAGCAAATATATTACAGTAACAAAAAACGGCCCATGGCCCATGTTGTGGTTGTGTACGGAAGATAACACAGGCTTAAAACAACAAACAGTTTTAATTCCTTGGCACTAACTCAACCCAATGTGTAGACTCAATACAAAAATAAGAAGCCGTACATTTATTGGACAAAGTATACATGAAGGGTGTACGTCCTCAGAGAAGAGATTTAAAGCAATACAAAGGGAATACAAACAAGCCATCCGGATGGCAAGAACTTTTTGAGACAAACATGTAACCCTCAAGACAAGGCTGTCTGGCACCATTTAAAATCTGCTGTATTGAGCGTAGTGACTTTAAAGGAATGTCATACAAGATTAAGACACAGAGAAGTCAATTATCATGGTGAACTCCCCCCTTATGTTCAGTATTCCTCACTCATATTTTATGCTTACAACAGTCGGGAGTGGTGGGTTTTTGTTTTGTTTTTTTTAAAAAAGGGCTGTGTGTCAGACAAACATGATGCAACAGCTGGGGATTTTTGCCTGTCAAATAAAAGTGCCTTGCAGCAAGAGACATTTGTACTCTGGTGCAGGAATAGCTAAGATACACGTGGGTTTTAGTAGGAAGATCTAAAGATGACAAATGCCAAAGCCTTGTGATCTCGGTTTATTAAAACCAGAATCCAGAAGGCAGCAGGGTCTACCTTACTCCAAGGGAAGCCAGCCAACACTACAGCAGAACCACTCCTTCAAGGTCACTATAACACGCTAAACAGTAGTAAACCGAGTTAATGCTGCATTAACCTTTTATATATTTTCACAAGTAGTTATAAAAACAGAAACTAGCATTGTCTAATCTGTTTACATTTCCTGAGCTTAGTTAAACAAGGAGGAATAAACGTTATAAAAACCCCAGATAGTCACCATTAGAAACGTTGACAACTAGTTTGAAAGGCCTTCTAGGCTTAGTGTCAATTCCTCCTGTTTATGGGGTACCTTGGCCCCATTCCCCATGTCATTTAGACTCCCATGTTGAGTAAACCTCTCTAGTAGGGTTCAGCTATTACGGGCCGGTGGGACTTTTTTCCCTTGTCATGTCTCTTTGTGGCAGGCTGAGATAGCATGTCCTGAGTGAATCTTAGAAGAGTACCCAGAATACCAGAAAGCATTTTCCCTTCCTAAGCAACCCTCCACCCCACCCTCAGCTCTCCAATCTTGAAAACCAACTCAACCCATTTTTAAAATTCTCCTTTCCTACATTTCGTCCCAGTGTAATGAGCTACTGGACCAAAAACTGGCTTAGTATTCTGCTGAGGGGAGAAAACAAATGAAGATCAACGAAGAAAAATTCAAGAGAGATTATGAGCATTAAAGAACTCATCTGGTTGGTTTCTTTAAGAGTCAACATTCTGTATTCAGGACACCAGAGGATCCCACCCTACACGAGCCAATAATACAAGCTTGTTTCCTGCCTATAAAATCATTGAACCTTGGAAGAAAGCCCAGGTTTTGAGAATTTACCAAAAGCAAGGAAACTCAAAATACTGCTCCTGTGCACAGTGAAATGGTATTTCAATCAGAAACAACCTGGATTAGTCAGGTGTGTACCAGAGACTTGAAAAAGCACGGAAGGCTGGTAAAACACAAGTTACTCTCCAATGTAATTTAATAATAGGATTTGCAGCCGGATTTGGATGTCTTGATGGGAACTGAAAATGGGACCGTGAGGTTGGCTCCATAGGTCAGAGCTTGGTGCAACATTTGTCTAGTTATTCAGGCAGCCGGGGGGGGGGCGACTGTAAGCTTTCTGAGGAAGTCCCAGCTTTTCCCTTGTGAATTACTCTAAATCCGAAACTCTACAGGCCAAGTCATCAAAAGTCTAGCTCAGGCTAGTTGTTTTGGTCTCTTTTGCCTGGGCAATATTTTTTCATCACTCTAGCCCACTCATGTATAGCCACATTGTCTCTGCAACACTAATCCTAATATCAGCTCCAAAAGCTCTACTGGATGCATGTTAGACAGGTGATTAACAGCACCAGCCAAGCTAAATGACAAGACATTTCCCTACAAGAGCTCCATTGGTCTAAGGTCAGTAGCCTGCAGCTCCACTTAGTTACAGCTCTCTCTCTCTCTCACACACACACATTGCCACCCACCTCTGCTGGTACTCGTGGCCCCTGCAGAGACTGCTGGGAGCCAGGGAACCATCCGTTTCTCCTCCTTGAGAGCACTGAGAGCCAGTGTCCATCTCTCCCTTCAATCTGGGGGGCACATTTTTCATCAACTCAATGAGAGAGACATGAGCAGGAATACTGCATTTACAGCAATGAGGGAAAAACGAGAGAACATGGGTCACTGGGCATAAGAAAGATCAGGGATAGCATGATGAGGACAGTCCTGACCTATGGCCTCGTCAGCTCTGGGAAAATTTACTGGATTTTTCTTGCTAAACATCTTCCCTGGGCTGGGCTGATACCACTTCCTTGACAGCTGCACAGCAGGGAAGAGGACAACCGAGTTCCTTTAGCTGCTGGCAGTCAATAAACACATGGTCAGACAGTGGAGCCATCCGGCCTGATTCTGACCACACTCCTATTGAGTTAGAATTTGGATGGGTTGAGCTGCCAAGTTTAGAACTGGAACAATTTGCTTGAGCATTGTGGAGCCAGAATTCCAGCAGAATTACCGTCTGAGCTACTGTACAACATGAAATCAGAGCACGGCCAATCATTAGGTTGCTGCCTGGCTAAGCTTTAATCCATCAATATAAATTAAATAAATTAAATTAAGTTTCACTCACTCCAGAATCTAGCTTATTTCTTTTCTTTCTTTCTTTTTTAAGTGCAGCTTCTTTCTTTCCTCCTTTCTTTTATATTTTAAAACTGTTCTTTCAAAGACAAGCTGGTTTTCTGCGCGGCTGAAATGCTAAGAAAGTCTCCTTAAGCCAGTCAGCACATGCAGCAGTTCAGTTATGGTAGCAACTATCACTCTACTGCACTGGCATCTTAAGGCAAGATCACCATCATAGCAGCATCTCCTGCTATGCAGATAAAGCCTCAATCTAATGGGCAGAGGGGATCCAGAGCACGGTGTGTGTGTGTGTAGAGGTGTGTGTGTGTGTGTGTGTGTGTGTGTGTGTGTGTGTGTGTGNTGTGTGTGTGTGTGTGTGTGTAGAGAGGTGTGTGTGTGTAGGTGTAGAGCTCCCCTGTCATCCCAGGTACTTCTGCATCCCCACCAAGGAGAAAGCAAGGAGCACTCCTTGCTGGATTTCAGTCTCAGTCTGCCCCCACGATGCCAGGGCCAGTACTAGCACCCCTTTGCCTCCGCACTGGTAGCTGTAGAACTGGGGCCTTCAAGGGCTTGCTTGTCTGTAGGGAATGCCTCAGGGTTCCCACAGTAGCAGCGAGCCATTGTCTTGGGAGAGCGCTCTCCTCTAGGGTTAAGCGCCCTTAAATGATTCTATTAAGCACATATGTAACTTCTTGGGATTTATTTTAAGTATTGCCCTAGCAGTCTAGCCTTCATCCTTAACTGTATTTGTTAGGGAGTGAAGCTTGCACACAATGCTAGAGTCGCGTATAAAATAATGGTAACTATGCCTCTTTTTTTGGCATCATAGCATGATGAGAATAGCCTAAAGAGTTTTTTCTTGTGGAAGTTTTAGCTAACATTGTACTGTTTTCTATATATTCCTTTGCAGCAACACAACTGAAGCACAGCCAGACAGGAGACATGTAATTGTCAACCAAGCATCCTGCACTCAAACTTTGTTCTCTGAAAATATCACTTCCATACATTTCTTCCTCACAACATGATCCAAAAAAGTTATTTCAAGTACTCTGAACCCAAACTTCATTGCTGGGTCACAGGTCAGTGTAAACAGACCAGAATAAGCACTGAACTCATGTTCTCCTTCCAAAGTCAGGATTGTTCATTAATATTCATTGAGCAGACAGCTTCCATCACCATTCATAAAGTCCGGCTTGCTGGAAACAAGACGTTGCTACAGGTCCTTTAGAGGCAAAAAGGATTAATATCCATCATCATCGTCCATATCACAGCCATAATCTGAAACACACAAGGAAGAAAAAACCATTTATTTATTTTATTTTATTTCTTTATATTTATTGGCCGCCCCCTCATGCCTACGGCATCCCGGGGCAGCTCACAGCAAGTAAAACTCATAAAATCATCATCAAATAGGAATCATTAAAAAGTACTCCCCCCCCCAACATTTTCTATACACCCCTCAAACCCCCCGCCCCCTCCAACCCTCCCCTCCGAAGGCCTGGGAGAACAGCCAGGTCTTACAGGCTCGACGAAAAGCCATCAGACCCGGGGCCAGGCGAGCTTCCTCCGGGAGGGAGTTCCAGAGTCGCCCCCGGCCACCGAGAACACCCTCTCCATTGTGGCCCCCCGTTTAACACGGGGGACCTCCAAGAAGGCGCCCCCGGAAGACCGCAGGGATCGCCTTGAGGTACCGAAGGCGAGGCAGTCCCAAGGTATGAAGGACCCAGACCGTGTAGGGCTTTATAGATCAACACCAGCACCTTGAATCGGGCTCGGTACGCTATAGGCAGCCAGTGCAGAGTGCGGAGCACAGGTGTTATATGCTCCCACCGCCTTGTCCCTGTAAGGAGACGGGCCGCCGCATTCTGCATCAGCTGAAGCCTCCGAACCAGAACCAAGCGAAGCCCCACGTAGAGCGCATTGCAGTAGTCTAGCCTTGAGGTGATGAAGGCGTGAATAAGAGTGGCCAGGTTGGGCCCGGAAATGTATGGGCGCAGCCTCCGTACTAGAATCAGCTGGCGAAAGGCGGCTTTAGCCACCGCCTCCACCTGCCGATCCAGACGGAGGACCGGATCCAAAACCACCCCCAGACTCCAAACCTGTTGGGCTACGGGAGGTCAGATGCCCCCTACCAGAGGGGCCAGCACCTCCCTCGCCCTACCCACCACCATCACCTCAGTCTTATCAGGATTGAGCTTCAGTCTGCTCTGCCGCATCCAATCCGCCACAGCCTCCAAACATTGGGAAAGCAACAAGACAGCAGGGCCTGGATCGGCCAAAAACGAGGAGGTACAGCTGAGTATCATCAGCATATTGGTGGCATCGCACCCCAAACCCTCTCATGATCTCCCCCAGGGGCTGCATATACACATTAAACAAAAGCGGAGACAGGATCGAACTCTGAGGAACGCCACAGGTCAAAGCCCAGGAGCTCGATGTTTCAGCTCCCAGCACCACCCGCTGGGAAGAACAAAAGTTTCCAGTTTATAGAAGAGTGAATATTTCCAGGAACAAATGAAAATATTATCACCATAATAATTCACAAACCACTTAGTCCAAAGTAGCTTCACTGAAGCACTGCAGGCTCACACATGGAAATTTCCTGGTACTCTTATGGGCTTCAATGGTGCTACGCTGAAGTGCTTTCAGGATCATGGCCTATAGCCATCACAAGTTCATAGTCTTACACGTTTTTAAACTAATCAGGCAAAAAACTCCCATGCTTCCTTCAGAGTAGGTGGAAAATCTGTTGTATGCTCTCCATATGGAAATGAAAACTTACTTGTGAACATATGTAGATGTACGACAAATGTATTAATGAAAGTCCTAAGGAGCACCAGACTCGAACCAGGGATCATTAGTATATGGACATGTAAAATATTTACGCAGTGTTAGTTCACAGGCTAAGGAGATCAAACTTCACTGTCAAAGTAATTCAGAGACAAAGTAGTTCAGCGCATATCTTTTACTGGAGCAACTAAAAGAGATGATCTGAACTACTTTGTCTCCATCTTTTACACATTTGGGACTAATATGGCAAACACACTTGCTTATGAGAAAATAATTTGGAGCCCAAGGAGAGCCGCCCTGAGCTTTCAGGGAAGGGCAGGGTATAAATGGAAATAAACAAACAAACAAACAGCAATGCTCATTGACGAGTGGTAGGATTTTCGCATAGATAGGAGCTCCAAAATTTCATTCATTCATTCAATAGAACGTGTGTTTAAATTATTACAAAACTTACAAGCTGAACCTACACAGGCTCTGAGGATACTACAGAGCTCCACTAACTGTCAGGAGATTCCCATGTATGAGCTTCTCTCACAATTTGATTCAGCCATTTCAAAATGCCCAAGAGGCCATCTCATCTATTTGTAATTATTAGAGGTGTCCACCAGGGGCCCACGTTGTTTTTCATTTTCATTATTTAAATCTATCATTTTCATTTTCATAAATATCAAGTTTTTGGTTTTGATTTTGTTTTCCATTGGTTTCAATAGAAAACACATTTTTGGCTGTAACATTTTGGTTTTTCATTATATTTGGCTGAAACGTGGAGGGACTGTACCTCCCCTGGAAGGTATTAAGTGTACCAAATTCCAAAAAGATTGAATAAAAGAATCAAATTTTATAAGCAGTTGAATTATATTTTGCAAAAATCTTCATATACGTTCTTAGCTGTAACTTCTTTGCCTCATATTTAATGTAGATTAAACTTGGTAAGTTTATACTCCTTCCCATATTTACTATCCCTGCCAACTTTCAGAAGGATTGGACAAAGGGTCCTGGTGTTATAAGCAATTGACTTTGTAGTCCAACCTGTGTACATGAAATCGGGCAGGGCTGTATCTCACACTTTCATGATCATCTTTGCCAAATATCAGAAAGATGTAATAAAGGGTCCCAATTTTATATGCCTGCACAGCATATGCAGAGAAGGAGCCTATGCCAGGGATTCTCTTGCATGTCACTGTGGTATAAAATTGGTTTGTGATGCCAATTGGCCAGCAGAAATGTCAACCAAATATCCTCATTCTGTGCTGTGACCATCCCAACATCTCTCTCTCACTTATTACTGGAAAGTCAGAAGCATCTGTTTAGGAAAAAGGCAATAGAGATTCTCTTATCACAATGCTGCAGGATCAGGATGTGATTGTGATAGTTGTCCAGCCTGGACATGTAAACTATGTCTCCTGATTTCTGGGATGCTATCCCCAAAGTCTCAGTTATGTCCCTTATGCCTGCCTCAGGGTCGCCCCCTATGCCTGCCTCGAAGCCACCACCCATTGGTCCTGTAAAGCTGGAAGCATGCAGTAATTGGTCAGTGAATGTGTCTGTCAGTCTTTTGAGTTGCTCCACATCCTCCCTCCTACAGCCTCCCTCCCCCTGCCATGCCAGGCGCCTGCCTCTGACTGGCACTGCATGTGCTGCTATTTATCTGAATAATGGTCTTCAAAGGGACAACGTCAATTGCTTAGAAAAGTAGGTCCCTTTATCAAATTGTCCTGTAGTTTGGCAGGGATGACAGGGAAGGTATGCAATACATTCCTGCCAAATGTCTTGTAAACAGGATGGATATAAAAATGTTACAGCTGGAAACGTATTTTCAAGTTAATATCTTATACCATCAGGACACTTTATCCAATCTTTCTGAAAATCGGCAGGAGTGTTACGCTTGTGGAGGGACATAATATTCACAGGTTCCATGCAAATTTTATTTATTTATTTTATTGCATTTATATGCTGCCCCCTTATACCCAATAGCATCTTGAGGCAACTTCCAGCAAAAATAAAAACAATCTTAAAGAATATAAAACAACAGTAAAATCTAAAACTCCAACATGAAACAATTTTAAAACTCCCCCCATAAAAATTTAACCCACTCTCTCCTCCCCGCCTCCGAAGGCCTGGGAGAACAGCCATGTCTTGCAGGCATGACAGAAGGCCAACAGACTCGGGGCCAGCAGCGCTTCTTCTGGGAGGGAGTTCCATAAAAGTGGCCCAGCCACCGAGAACGCCCTCTCCATTGTAGCCCCTCCAGGAAGGCGCCCCCGGTGGACCGAAGGGACCGTCCTGAGCCGCGGAGGGCGAGGCGGTCCCCAAGATATCCAGGTCCAAGACCGTACAAGGCCTTATAGATCAAAGTCAGCACCTTGAATCTGGCTCGGCACGCTACGGGCAGCCAGTGCAGTGCATGGAGCACCAGTGTTATGTGCTCTCGTCGGCCCGTCCCTGTTAAGAGATGGGCCGCTGCATTCTGCACTAGGTGCAGTCTCCGCGGAGGTCAGCGTCAAGAGAAGCCCCACGTAGAGCGCATTACAGTAGTCCAGCCTCAACATGATGAAGGCATGGATCAGAGTGGCCAGGTTGGTTCTGGAGATGTATGGGTGCAGCCTCCGCACCAGATACAACTGGCGGAAGGCCACCCTCGCCACCACATCCACCTGTCGATCTAGGCGGAGATCTGCATCCAACAGCACCCCCAGACTCCGAACCTCCTGGGCCACAGAGGGACACACCCTCTCCACAAGGGGGGAAGCAATACCTCCCCCGCTCGGTCTACCATCATCACCTCCATCTTATCAGGATTGAGCTTCAGTCTGCTCTGCCATAACCATGTCGCCATGGCCTCCAAACATTGGGATAGCACGGAGACAACTGGGCCTGGGTCGGTTAAAAAAGAGATGTAAAGCTGGGTGTCATCAGCATATTGGTGGCAACGCACACCAAATCCTCTCACGATCTCCCCCAGGGGCTGCATATATACATTAAACAATAAAGGAGACAAGACTGAAACTTGCGGAACGCCACAGTCTAGAGTCTAACAGGATCAACATGGTAGAAACAATCCTGGTCCAACTCACGGCAAAGGTCGTCAACCAAAGCCACAAGCGCAGTCTCAGTTCCAAAACCCAGTCGAAAGCCAGACTGCAAGGGATCCAGAAAACAGACATGGTCCAGATGCCCCTGAAGCTGCAGGGCCACCGCCCATTCAATAACCTTCCCTAAAAAGGGAAGCTTAGAGACGGGTCGGTAACTGGCGAGTACGTCCACATCCAAGGATGGCTTCTTCAGCAGGGGGCGCACCACGGCCTCTTTGAGATCAACGAGCAAACTCCCCTGCCGAAGGGACGCGTTGATTACCCCGAACCAAAGTCCTAGAGGAGCCCAATGCCACCACCGAGACCAGCTCCACTAGAGTGAAGAGGGAAGCTGCTGGGCAGGAAGGGGCCCGGTACACCAGCAGCATCCTCAAATTGCCCCCATCCAAATCAACCACCACATGGAGGGTCTCGATCCCAGGAATATCTGGAACTGGATACCTCCTAACTGACTACGTCTCTTTAAAAATGACAGCTATTTTATGGAAGATAAAGAATTAGTAGCCATGAATGCGTATGGAACTTTTCTTAAAATCACAACATTCAATTGCTTCTAAAATCGGTTTCCTTTACCTAATCTTTTCAAAAATTGGTACACATAGTACCCTCGGATGGGGGTACAATCACCCCAAGTTTAATCAGAATTGAATAAAAACAAAAAAGTTATAGCCGGCAATACGTTTTTCAGTATTTTCCCTTTATTTCAAAAACAAAAAGTTTTTGTTTCTATTTTCATTATTTGTCATTTCCGTTATTGCAATAATGATAACAAAAACGACATGCACACCCCTAGTAATTATAAGTATGAGATCAGTAAGCAGGCCCCTCTTGACAGGCCCCAGATCTGAACTCTTGAGAAATGGGAACAATTAAGTGACAGAGTTCTCCCAGATGGAATTCTGTTCCACCAGAGTTTGTTGGACTTGGAGGACACCGTATACACCTAAATATTTCACCAGTCATCTTGACTGGGGGCATGTCATTCTGTTTGTACAGCCATGCAAATGAGTGTGTTCACTCTCCCTTCTAGTTTCAGAATTTCTAGACCCAGTTTAAAATCTAGAAGACCAGCTGTGTTTATCTGCCAGTTATTATCCAGGACACTTTTCTCAATCACATTTATTTCACATCAAGGCAGATGACTGAATAAACCAAAAAGATGTGTGTGTGCTTCTACTCGGTGCACCAATTTCTGTTCTGAATAAAGCAGACAAAAGCTTTACTAAAGTATTATCTGCTCAGTAGATGCATATGCCTTTGCATTTCACTTTTATTGTAGTTGTGATGTAATAGAACAAAAATGAACACACTGCAGCAGAAGCAAATAATCCATAAGGATTTGCACAGGAAGGGTAAAGTTCGCTGACATCATCATGCATGCCTTCATTACCTCAAGGCTCGATTACTGCAATGTGTTCTACATGAGGCTGCCCTGGGTGACCGTTCAGAAGCTGGAGCAGGTGCAGAACATGGCGACCTAACTCCTTTCAGAGACGGGTTGCCATGAGCACATTACACCTGTGCTTTACCATCTGCACTGGCAACCTACAGCTTTCTGGGCAAAATTCAAGGTGCTAGTTTTGACATTTAAAGCCCTAAATGGCCTGGGCCTCACGTATCTGAAAAGCCGCCTTTTCCTACCATGCTCCACTGTGACCCTTGAGGTCAGCTGGAAGCACTTTCTTGTTGATACCACCTGCCAATCTTGTTCATACAAGAAGGGCCCGTAGGGAGGTGTCCTCAGTTGCTGCCCCAGTGTTATAGAATTCCCTTCTCCCAGAGGCCCATCAGAGCCAGAGCCTGAGCGTATTCCAGAGGCAGCATAAAAGCTTTCTTTTTGCTAAACCCTTTCGGAGAGACAGGAATAGGGGATTAGGGTGGTGGTGTGTTATTTTTTTGTGGTGTTTTTTTTTTTTTTTTAAAGGAATATTAATGTGTTTGAATATAGGGTGATTTCAGACGTTACGTTTGTGGCATTCACCACAGTCAACCTCAGTC
This sequence comes from Sphenodon punctatus, assembly GCA_003113815.1. NCBI lineage: Eukaryota > Metazoa > Chordata > Lepidosauria > Sphenodontia > Sphenodontidae > Sphenodon > Sphenodon punctatus. Next base: position 986,595 of record QEPC01007208.1, read on the forward strand.
AAACGCGGGCGGTGGTGAAAGAGCCGTGCACGTCTGTTTGCTCACATCCAGATGTTCACCACAGTCAAACACAGGCCGGGGTGAACCTAATCACGCTTCGTGAGGTCGGGACGGGAGGAGGTCCAGAAGTGTGGTGAATGTTCACCACGGCAGGGGTGAAGGAAACGTAACGTCTGAAGGGAAACCCCCGGCCGCGGTGGAAGGAAATGACCACGGGCAGTGGTGACGGCATGCAGCGCCTGCCAGGCAAGCAACAAGCGGCACACGGAGGGAGATTTAAAGGGCAGGCAGCAGTAGGGGAACGTGGCGGAGCAGTTGATGGAGGGGAGGGTGGAGGAAACAGAGCAGAGAATGGAGCGAGAGGGCAAGGTGCAGGTGCAGGTGCAGGTGCAGGTGCAGGTGCAGCAGCAGCAGCAGCAATGGGACTGGGAGATAAGGTTGGTTGTTTACAAACAGTTCCTCCCCATGTGCTGATCAGAAGGTTGTTGCCTTGTAAAGAAGGTTCTTCGAGATGGCTCCCAACATTCTCACAACTGAGCTGTGCATGCTCGCCCCGTTCAAATAATAGCAACATGATGGTCTCGAGCTCCTCTAGTATAAAAAGTGCGCTCCCCCTCAGAATGACAGTTCCTTCCAACCCTTTCTAGAAACGGAAGGAAAAAATTCTATGCAAGGCTGGAAGGGTGGGTATATGTGAGAATGTTTGGAGCCATCTCAAAGAACCTTATTTACAAGGTAGCAACCTTCTGTTCTTCTTCGAGTGGCTCCTCACATGCTTGTGTGATCAGGTATTGTTAATAGCATGCAGCTATTTTGATGTGGCCCAGAGGTTTTGTATGTTTGAAATATGTGAACGGGAACATGGCCAGGTGTGGCTTCTGCCGGGGGCTGTGGCAATGGCCCCGCTATGTGCACCTGTTGTCGTTGCCGTCCCCGCCCCCGATGGGAGCTCCTGCAGTCGGGTGTAGAGCGCTCCGGGCCCATCTGACAGACGGCTGCCTCCTCAGCGCCTTCCTTCCACCTGTGGCCTGGGTGCTCGCGCCAACGCCTGCTGCCTCTTTGGGACGGCTGGACCCCCTGCGACCCGGCTCCGCCCGCCTGCCTGTCATCCCTTCTGCCTGGGACCTGCTGCCCCATCCCCCGCGCGCTCTCACGCTGTCTGTCTCTGCTTGTGTCCTCAATAAACACCCTTTCTGCTTCACTGTGCCTTGTGTTGCCTCCTGTGTCCTTGGGCTGCTGGGTCCCCCTTCCCCGCTGGGCTCCTGCCCCCTCCCCCCTCCTGGTGGGCTGGCCGTCCCGGCCCCTTGCCACCCCCCTCCTCCCATGCGCCCGACTGGCTCGGGGGTTCCCTGTCCCCCCCTGGTGTGTGCCTCCCTCTGCCCCCCTTTGTTGTGTGGGTGCGCTGCTTCGTTTGTGTGCGCTTCTTGTTTTGAAGTGTGCGCGCCTTCCGTGCTGCGGCCGCTGTTTGCAAGCGCTGCAGCTCCCTCCACCCCCTCCCTTCGTGTTTCCCTTCCCTGGGCGGGGCCCTTCACCGTCTTTGGCTTCGTTTGCCCTCTGGCGCCCATGTTTGGATCCGCGTAACCCCGGTTCCTTGGGGGGCTCCCACCGCGGTTCTCGCCACCACATCATGTCTGTTGGGTTCCCCCGGCCCGTGTTCTCTCCGGTTGGCCCCAGGCGGTGGTGCCGCCCGTCACGTCTGTTGGGGCCATGCGTCTCACCCCAGCCCGCGGTGGAGCCATTCACACCGGGGTGGATTTCACCACGTCACGTCTGAAATCACCCATAGTTAGTGTTTTTAATATTGTACGCTACCCTGAACCTTCGGGGGAAGGGTGGGGTAAAAATTTAAATAAATAAATTTGCTGTAGTTATTTCAATTGTCAGGGAGGTTGCAGCTACGCACGCTGATATCCAAAGCTTGTTAATTTTGCATATCCACATTTTATTTTTCCTGTTCCTATATTTATTTTTGTAGGACTGCACACGCACAGCTATTTGGCCTTGGTCCAGAACTGGACAGAGGGCAGCAGAATATTATCAGAATAATTTTTTTTTTAAGTAATGGCAGCAGGGGGTGGAAAAGCTCAGTGACCTTTAAACTACTTTTGTGAGATTGTTGTTATTATGGTTCTTAAACACAGACCCACCCAAATGGGTGAAGTTTCCTGGGAACATGATTCTAATAATACACAGCACTGGCAAAGCATGTTTCCTACAGTTCATGGACAACTTTTCAGTCAGAAATCAATCCAAAAGCAACATGTTTCCTTATGGTTAATCTACAGACATTGCGCAAGAACTGAATCAGTCAGCCGCTAAATGACTGGTGTTGGGGAGAGCTGCACAGTAAATAATCAACACGGCAGCACAAGCTTTCTTCCAAGCAATGGGTTATAGCCAGGGACCTGTCTTCACAGCATTTTCCCCATTGGCAACCCGAGGGGAAACGCAGTGAACACAGGTCTCTGGTTATAGCTGAACATCAGTGGCTTCCATGTAAAGGTAACTTTGTGTACCTCCAACTTTTACACGGCAACAGGGAGTTTCCCCTTAAGGGCATGGATGTTACCAAGATCTCGCAAAAGAGGGGGTGCAGAGGTGGCACTGTTTTGGGTGTTAGGAGGCCACCAGGATAATTCAGCATGCAGGAGAGAGAGGGAGGAGATAAATGGACTGGAAACTGGTTTGGTGGTTCCTTGGCCTTTCTAGCGCACAGGCTTCCTAAAGCAAAACCTACCATTTCCTCCCATTAACTGAAATGCACTCATACAGTGATCATCCTCCTCTTCTATTTCTTCTTCTTCTTCAACCTCATCCTCACGATTGTAGGATACTGGTCCACTTTCTACCACCACATTGGCTGATTTTTCAAGTTCTGGATCTTCTGCCTGTGCATTAGGAAAAATAGCCTGCAAAAAAAAGAGGAGACGGACATAAGAATGTCATTCCTTTCCCAAAACCTTTTCCCCTTAAAATCCCTGCATGAAAGGGAGACTTTCTCGCCTATCGCCCTAGTCCTATATCCAAGCCCAAGCCCAAGCCCCAGCTAAGAGGCTTACAGCTAGTCTGAGGAACAGTCAAATTGCACAGTGGAGAAGGTGAATCTGAGATAAATATTCAGTGTTTTCAAAGGCTGGCAAACACTCAAAGTGAAACATAATCAGATACAATGACAGTAAAATACAAACCTCTCACAAGGGGAAGGTAAAAATAGCTTTTACCAATAGAGGTGCTTTGGCAGAGCTCTGTGGGGAAGCAGGCAGTGCTTTCCTTTGCTGCATTTGGCTCAAACAAGGACTATTACACAATGACAATGCTATCATCACTTTGATGAGAACATAAATGGACTCTCATGAGGAACGTCTGAGGTGTATTAGCATTGATGGATCGGGAAGGATTTGTTTGGGAGTGGGATCATTAGTGTGAGATAATAACTCACGGAAGACAACAGCGTATCAGACTAGAACATTTCATCGGCAACACAAACTGTGCGGATACTATTTGGATTAATTTTAAACAGAACAGCAGGTCTTAAACTGTGAGCTTGGAGACTTGTGGTTGACAAGGAGTAAGTTGTTTATCTGATGATGGTTCTTCTTCCTTGTTTCCCTTTAGGCAACTTGGGGGGGTGGGGGGAATTCTCAGCCTTCATTTAGAAATAAGCCTTGCATTATTTAGAATGTGTTCTGAAGATAAGAGCCGTCTCCTTTTATTTTATCTTGTATCTCCAATTGCCGCTTTTGCCTTCTACTGTCACACTGAGAACTGCAGAATGCAACTGCCAGCTTTTAGGGGCACGAGTAGAAACAGACGTAATGATTTCAGCAGAAATAACATCTCAATTTATACTAAATTTTATGCTAAAAGTTTCCATCTGCTCTGAAAATCTTCACTGAAGAATGGGTGAATATAAAGAAGCTACAATGGATTCATTATTTTTTTTAAATTGCACCACCCTAATTAAAGTCTGACCTTCTTCTAATTATCATGTCCATTTCCCAGGCTGTGACAGTTCTAAAAATATGTAGATTTTTCTAATGAGCACACCATAAAATGTGAAAATTTCTTTCCCCAGGCACAATATCAAACTGTTTTTTGAAAATCAATGTTGTTTTTTAATCATTTGGAAATAAGGCTGTCAAACTATTCCTTGAGCAGAGCTTCCTGACTCACTTTCCAGACCACTTGAACTTCAGCTTGGCCTTTAAACTCTCACATTTTTATTTTATTTTTTGTCCAAACTTGAACGACTGCAGAAACATGTTAAAGCATCAATCAAAGCTAACCAGTATATTTTCAAAATGGTGTCCGAGTTCACACGTTCATATGGGTGGGGTGGGGTGGAATAAAGCATGAATGACGGGCTCACTTGGCAGATTAGCAATATGGATTTGGGATCATTTTGTAGCAGTTTCGTCCAGTGAATACATACAGCAATTATTAGTTATGCTTTCGCACGCCTCATACATGGGTGCCTACCATTTATTAATGGGTTGGGGTCCGAGTTCCTAGTTCCATTGATACTTCTATTGTGGGATCCTACACTGAAAAAGCTAGTTTGTCAAATGGAAAACAGAAATGCCCAATATCTGTAGTGCTGCCAGTTATCCACTACTGGCGTAATACCGATTTCTGCACTGAGACCAACGTATCACAGATCAGACTCTGACTCACAGAGGGTATTTTCAGACGTTGCGCTGGGTCGATTCACCACAGCGAATCCCTGGTGGGGGTGAATAAAATAACCACCCCCTGTGGTCAAATAATAGCCTGAATAGACGTACCGGCTGATCCCGGTGGGGAATCAGGGAGGGGGCGGGGCTGCGTAGTACAACCACGTGCGGCCGCACGGCCCCGCCCCCCCATGCTCCCCCGCCACCCGCCCTCTGGGGAGACAGGCAGGCGTTCGGCTTTGGCCCTGCAGCGAAATTGACCGTGGTTCACTGTGGTTGACTGTGATCTCGTAACGTCTGAAAATACCCAATGTCTTAATTCAGAGGTTCTCACACGGGGGGTCATGAAATATTGAATTCTGTATTTATAAGTATCAGTCACATTTTTGGAAAACACTCAGTACCTGAATGAATTTTCACACCAAAATGAATATATGCATATTTGTTAAAAAGTCCTGTTTTGGGGTGGGTGGGTGTTTATCTTGTTTTATTTTGATATTTGTTTGTTTATTGAAACTTCTATCCCACCCTCTTCCTAAGGCTTAGCGCAGCTTGCATAAAACTCATAAAATGGAAATAGAGTTATTTGATATTCAGTTATTTGACCCAATATCTGAAACAAAAAGCACCAACAGTACTAAACAAACCCCCCAAAACCCAAACAAACCAAAAAGTTAAAATCTGTACAAAGTGGGGGGCGAATAGGGTTTTGTACAGACTTCATCAGACCCAAAACAAAAGAGGCTAATTTGATCAGTACAATATTCACTGTGGATATTTGTCACAGTCTCGATCGCTATACTTCAAATGTCTTCTGGGTTCCCATGGGATTATACCTTTAAGTCTCAATGGGTCACACAGTCAAAAGATCTGGGATGCACAGACCTAATGGAAGCGTCCTTATTTTGTGGTTTGTGTTGTGAATTAAGCCAGACTAAAAATTGTTATGGGGGTGAAAGGACCCGAGATAGTTGGATAATTTCACATAGCTTTTAGAGGAAACGAAAGCAAAAACTTTTGATCAAATACTGTACCTCTTCAGTTGCAGGCTTTTTAGCAAATTGTGTAGAAATCAAGGGTCTTAACCTGGAACAGAGGGTAAAGGATTTGGTGACTATTCAAAAAGTTAAAACTCTTGCTGCAAAATGAAAACAGCTTGATAAAGAAAACAGTTGCCAGTATCAAACCCTTATACATTCAACTCTCTCCAGGAGCCCTATCGAAGATGTGGTTTATTCAATAGGTCCTAAAGGCCGGAACACCCAAAGGGAGGAAATTCCAGAGAAAAGGAGTCACCCAGAGCTCACTTTAAATAAAGTGTGTGTGAAGAATACAGTGAGAGGATTCGTGATCCCTGCCCTTCTCTCTCTCTCTTTTATAGGGCTTGCCAGGCAGCAAGTTGGGTCATGCTAAACATTAATAATAATAATAATAATCTTTATTTTGCGTAGCCACAGGCTATCGCAAGTCATAATCAATATGAACAATACAAAAATAGGATAAAATAAACCAGAGTCAAAAGCTCCCGTACATAGTACAACATCATCCAGATCTTACGGTAACCAAGTATAAACAAAAAGATAAAACAAAATAAGAGAATAGATAAAATAAAATGCATGTTACTCAAGATTGCAGTTTAAACAATATCAATAAGATATTCACAATCCTTCAAATAATACCTCCCATCCCCAACCTGAAAAGCCCAGACATTTTCAGCAAGATGGCCTCTCACTAAAGCGTTCCAACACTAGCAGAGGTCAACTCCTTTAATGAACACAGTGCATGGGCAAGACAATCTAGATTCTGGCTGCCCCTTATTTACCAGTTGGGCTAAACATTAAAGATGCAAGGAGCCCCATTAATTGTGGTGCTTTATATTATCCACACACTCATATTATCCAACACTTATGTGTTGTGCTGAATTGGGGAGAGATTATTCAGGGTCTTGCAGGATCAGAAAATAAATCCAGACTCATTCCCTTTATTTTGGGGGAGCCGTCTCCCAGGTTTATAGCCGTTTCAGATCTGGTTTGATATTGGTTCCAACATCTCAATCTGCGCTTGCTCTTTGCCCCGTGGATCCCAATGTTGAACTACAGACAAAAGCAAACCAAACCAAACCAAATCGATTCTGAAAGATGTGAATGATAAATGGCAGCAGTTCAACCGAGTTCATAATTGTAAAAACTGTATTAAGAAAAGAGTGCCTACAAAGGTACCTATTTGGAGATGAGAGAGATGGGCCTGTGCTGTTTTACCTTTCAATTGCTAACTATAATCATACAACGTATTATTGTTCCTTTATTTCTACAAACACTGATCTCAACTGCTTTAGTTTCTTTCTGATACCTCAATTTTCTCTCTTGCACACCTGTAAATATTAATCCGCAGAACTGGGAAGGACTTGCCTTGTACATAAATTCAGGCACCTACCTGGCATACGTTTAACAGAAATTAAGTAAACAGTTTCAGTGATACAGATTTACACCTCCAGTGCTAAATTCCACTGTCTTTCCCCCTTCATACATCAACTGGTCATGGGTTTACTTAGCATACAAAGAAGCAGGCTGCTCTCCAGTTTTAAAATACAAAGACAAACTAAAACTTTTACAGTGGAGGAGTGAAACACCAGAACGAGTGGAGAGCTAAGGTCTTCATTACCTAACCTGAGAAGAAAATGTTAAAATTCAAGAGACTGGCAGAGTTCCAAGGAAATTGGTCTGACCGACGGGGTCTTTTTAGCACTCCTCAACGTTTTCAGGACACTTGAACAGTGGATCTAAAGCAGAACAACGGTTTAAGTGCCAAGTCTTTGGAGTAATCCAAAATACAACGTTGCATTCTGCCGCTGCTGTTGCCTGTTGTATTCCATGATTACTAAAATTCTGGAAGAAAATGTACCATCGTTCCCCTGTACCTACAAATAAAAACACAGTAGCTCCACCCAGGAGCTCTGCTCCTCTTCCGCCACTGCCCTCGCCTGTCCACAACGCCCCTGCTTCTCAAAACGTATTTACCCCTGCTCCCATGTTGTCCCCTAAACCCTCCCTGAGTGCATTCACTCTTCTCCCAACTTTCAAATCCCTTCTGAATGATCCCCTCTTCCATCAGGCTTTCTCCTAGCTCCTTATCCCCCACAGCCTGCTCACTGATGCTCCCTCTTCTCAGGGTCCTCCTTTCCCCTGTAACTCAGCTAGCCACGTGCACCTGCAGTTTCACAACTTTGTTAATGTATTCCTGCCGCTCCTTTTGGTCCCTTCTTCATCGGCTCCCCTCCTTTGTCTTTCATAGATTGTAATAAGCCCTTTGTCTCTAATTATTGATTGTACACAGCCAGGCACATTGCTCGTGCTATATAAATAATACATAATAATAAAACCCCCAGCACATTCTTGGATGTACAAAGAAAGCATTCGGAGCAACAGATTTTGGGAATGTAACCTGCTCTCTGAATTACGGTCTTCCTATTTCAGCCAGGGTTTTCAAAATGGAACAGGCATCCAGTGTAAGGGAAATACAAACATGTGAATACAGCAGATAATATCAGATGGGTTAAGTAGCTGAAGTCTACATAAGTGAAGGGTGATCTCTACAGGAAAAATATTTGTGCTCCATTCACATCATTAGACATCCAAAACAGTGGATTTTTCTAGCAGTTAATGTTCAAACCAGCAATAGTATGTGTTGCCTCATGCTAGCACATCTCACACCTTCCTACAATACATTGAAGACCTTCCCCTCCGCCAATTACATACAAGCTGCTGAATGAGCCCAGAGGAAGAATGGAATCTGCTGACATTTGTTTCAAAGGCAACAGTGCATGTGATCGCACAATAGCAAAACTGACACTGCTACAATAAGTAGCATAGTGCAGTCTCATCTTAATTAAAAATGGTCCTCTGACGAAGAAAATAAATTCTTACTGATGGAAAGCCTATTTGTAAATGGTGTGGGGATGTTCTATTGTGCTTCTCAGTGAGGGACAGATACAGTGGCAACCCTCAATGGACCACTCTACAGGTTGTATTTCTGCTCTGTGTTAGCACCCTGAGTGCGTGCGTTCTCCCAACAGAGGAAAGAACAGTATTCCAGTTCTTCCTAGGTAGAGGATTATTTTTGGCTATTTGTTGTTTTGGAAAAACACAGTCCCTGCTTCTCTTCTAGTTTCCATTGGTTATCTCCAGTGGAGTTACGTCCAGTTTCCACTGGAGAATCAAGCTAATTACGCAAATTCACATGCACTATCTGCAAACACAAAACTGTGGAAACTGAAAAGCTGAAGCCATAACACCTAGGGGAAAACTATCAACTTATTTTCTCAGGGGAGTTAGGCATTTTTATTTGCCTTTTTTGTATATAGATAGGAGGAAAAATATATTAATTTATGCCCCCTGGCTGATCACATCATTCCCATCTCTACAGAGACCCTTAGTTATTATGGTACAAAATGTACAAAAAGGTTTTATCGCACGTTGTTGTTGGTTGTTTGTTTGTTTTTTTAAATGCCCCAATGCTCTGACCTCCTTAAAGCAGAGCAGCTGCTGCCACACCAACCATATGGAACAATAAATTACTGGCTGCCATGGCTACAGATACTGGCTCCTTCTGCTGTCTAATTTCAACAGGGAGGGGTCGAGCACTGTAACGTGCCATCACTGAAGAACACAGCTGTCTTCTAGGCTGGGGCACTAATGCTCAAACGAAAGGTATCCCACAAGGGGATGGCCAGAGCCCTTTATGCAACTTTTAACATACACGTACTCCCACCTTCACCACTACAGCCCATGTATTAAGCAGAATTGTTCAGTCAAGCACAAAACAGGGGCTTTGTTTCGCAAAAGCAGCCCTTTAATAATTTGGAGGTGCTGTTTCCTGAGTTTCTAACGACATTTCCAAGATTAAATTGCCTTGTGATCTGTGCTACATCTCCATTTAAAGAGCAATGCTGCATCCAGAATACACAGTATTTTGGAGTCCTCCTGAATCAGAGATGGAGAATCATGTGGCACAGGCCTGGGGGCCAAATGCAGTCCCTGGCTAGTTTGTATGTTGTCCCTTTTCCAGTTCCTGGATCTGGCCCCTGGATCTAGTTCCTAACCTCCAGCACTGAAAAACTGAGCACAGGCTACGGGAGCAGAGATGAGAGTGTGCATAGGATACCAATTCATGGATAAGATTCATGATCTAAATCCACCTTTTCTTGAGCACACCCCTTAAGCGCTCCCACCCTCAACATTTATACGGCCCTTGGAGCTTGTATTAATTGTCAAAGCGGCTCCTGAGAGGGAAAAGGTTCCCCACCCCTGACCTAATGCTATAGCAATTGTTCCTGATTTAGTATATTTTCTGGGAGGGAGGGAGAGATTTCTGGGATTTGTGCATTTGTTATAAACTGTGAAACTCTTAGATTGTAAGCCCACTGGGGCAGGGACTGTGTCTCTTTCTTACAACTGTAAAGTGCCAGGTACATTGCTTGCGCTATATAAATGCTTAACAACAACAAAAATCAACATAAAATTCAATTCATTCAAAATAATAAACAAAATAAACCATGTAAAGTAAACCTTTGGAAAAGAAGAAAAAAACAACAATCATGCATTAGAGCCAAAAGCAATATATAGACTGAGCAAAATTGAAAATCATGCAAGTATTTAACATCGGAAGTTGATAAACTTGATATTCTCTAGACAAGCTCTAATGGTCCAGCCTTTGTCCTCGGTGCTTCCTCACTGTAGAATCTGTTTAACTCATGTCCAAGCACCAACTGAGATGTATCAGATCCTATCTAGGTTTGTCCTCCAGTGTAACAATTTAAAAGATTCGACATAACCGATTCTGACAGGGCAGAATCTTCAACTGGATAATAGTTGTTTGTCTAATAGAATGTTCTACAAGACAAACAACTGTTTCCATTTTGCTTATTGAATAACTAAAGATTACATAGCACGGCGCATGTAGTTGAGTGCATCACAGGACAATTAAAGGCCTGAAACGTACCGTAGGCATTTCACCCATCTCCGGGTTGTTAGAATACCATAATCTCTTCAATACAATTCTGGTTTGGGAAACCCAATGCTGTATTACTGAATTTTAATATAATCCCTCCAAATAGGGATCATCATACCCACTCATGCTAATTTTATACAGAGACAGACAATGCACACAAAATGTTGAGAAACAGTACAATGATTCTGTTGGCATGGATCCTTCAAGGCTCTCTGCAGCCTTGCCCCTCTATCTTTCTGCCCTTATTTCCTGTTATGTTCCCTCCTGGGAGCTTCACCCCTCCTCTACCACCAACCTGCCCTGCCCTGCCTCAGACTCTCCTTCTTCCTAAGCGGTCTTCACCCCTTCTCTCATGCTGCCCCCTATGCCTAGAACTCCTTCCCTGAACACTTACGCTCTGCTCTTTCCCTTCCTTCTTCCCTTCAAATCCCTCTCCCAAACCTCCCTCTTCCATTAGCCTTTCCCTTTCTCCTCCCTCCCATAGATTCCTGGTCTGTCCTCAGGATCCTCCTCCTTCTCTGTAATGAAGGCTGCGTGTCTACATTACAGAAGCGGGGGGAAGGAGGAGACTTCCGTGAGGCAAATTCACGGCAAGGAAACTCATATGACACTCTGCTCGTGGACACAGGAGGGGTGTGTGTGTGTGTGTGTGAGAGAGAGAGAGAGAGAGAGAGAGAAAGCGTCATCAGGCAATTTTCGCATTGATTTCACTCAAAGACAACAGGGTTTAAGCACCCGAGGATGCTTCCCCCCTACCCTCCGAGCGGAGCTTCACATGAGTTTCACCACCATGAATGTGCCTCACATAAGTTCCCCCCTGTCCTCCAGTAATGTGGACAAGCAGCCTAAGCCAAGTACATACACCTTCAACTTCTCAACCTTATGAATGTATCCCTGTCTTTCCCTACGTGCCCCTCCCCTTTGTTACTCCTTCCCTTGTCCATCCTAGATTGTAAGCTCCTCGGGAGAGAGACCCGTTTCTTATCACAACTCGTCGGCACCAGGTACATTGCTGTGCTATATAAACAACAAATAGTAAGGAATCTGGTTTGGCCAACAAATGTTATCTACAACGCTGGACCCCATTTTGTGTTCTCTATGTCACATCGGTTACTGAAAGTCTATTTGACCGATGTTGCAGAGTCCACCTTTTGCATCCCCACACCTAGAAACCCTTTGGGTGTAAACAAACGGACTTCAGCCTCTGGCAGTGCCAGCCCGCTTCACCCCTGGGCTGGCCAGTCCATCTGAAGGCTGCCGTGCCAGATGCTGAAGTAGACTAACCTTGCCTGCTCTGGGGCAGCCCCGCTTACGGTGCCCAAGAACATTCAGGAGCACTGCCATCAAAGCGGGCCAGAAAATCCCAGGGCGCTGGCCCGGAGCTGCCGTCCATCTTCTCAGTGGACCCGCTCTGCAGCTCCGCTCCTAGCTGGCCATTGCCCCAGCAACACTATAGAGTTGCAGGCGCCAGCCTAGAGAGTCAGGCGATCCACCTGCAACGCTATGGTTTTGGGGGTGCTGCGTGGGCAGGCTATGGCAGGGGGGGGTCTATCTGAAGTGAACAGAGGCAGGACTGGGAGCAGGTAGACGTTAAGGGTGCACCGTGGAGCAGCTCTCGGGGTGGGCTGCCCCAGTGTTTGTCTAAAAACGCCCTTTATATCAGGAACCCTTACTGATACCAGTAGGAGGAGTAGTCATGGTTCAACAGCATCTCCCCTTGGCATCCTGGAGTCCCAAGTGACCTCCATGCTGCATTACCACATCAGCGAGCGCACCCAACAGGAGAGAACCCCAGGTCAGCCCCACTTCCAGTCACCCGACTTCTTCATTCCCCAAAGCGAATTACTTCTCCACTTGGCTAAATGCCTCTGTCAGGGACGCCAGGTGGCCAGTGGCAGGGCGCTGGCTAGCCACGAGCCTAGCCCCACAAAGACTTACCCATCACATTCTACCTGGGAGCGAGGGGGCCAGTTGAGCCCAGGCTGTGGACTCTAGAGGGACCTTCTGTAAGCAGTCTAAGCACCACTAGGAAGTTTTCAGAGGGGGCCAGGAGGAAGCAGGGCCAACACTCTGTCCCCACCCACTCTGAACATTTTCTAGCCGTACTCATGGCCCCATCATTCGGTTTCATAACGATTGGGCAGTCACCAAGACTGCCTCTCTGCGTGTCCTTACTGTATGAACTTTATGCGTAGGTAATACCTACAAGAGGACGCTCCCACCTGATCTCAGAGGCTGTGATGGATATTAAGGAAGTTTCATCCCCTAAAATGGGAGGGGAGTAAAATTTAAAGTCACATTATTCTGCCCAAGTAAAACTAAGGCAAACAGGAAAAGAGTATCTCATGAGGCCACTTTTACAGGAGTGGTGGGATGCAGCGCATTGAAGAACACGCTTCCTGATAAGCTCCACAAGACGCACCAGAAGTAGCCGTCCGCCATAGGAATCGCGGCTCACATGGTCTATTTGAAGCTGCATTTGGGAAGCCTCAATGATTGGGTTTCCTAAATATGGCTTCAAAAAGGCTACGCGCGCTGTGACTCCTATGGCGGTTGGCTACGTCCGGTGCATCTAAACGCACCCTGCAGGACTTTTCAGGAAGCGCGTTCTTCAATGTGCTGCATCCTGCCGCTCGTGTAAAAGTGGCCGTCACTGTAGAAAATTACTGCACACGCCGGGGAAATGTTTTCAGGCCAAGAAAGGCTGACTGAAGTAAAATTATTTCTATGACTAATTGTCAGATACAGACTTTTCAACCTGTCCCAAAGAATTGGTGGCAGGGAAGAAGAGTTGCATCTTGTTTGGAAAAGTAACCGACACGGAGTGATCTATATTTATTTAATCAATTTTTTATGCCGTCTTTCCCATAGGCTCAGGGTGGCTCACAAACCATGTAACTATAAGCAAGGTTCTACGCTGCATCTCTAGCAGTCTCGAGACAGCCCACCCTAAGAATCCCAGCCTATTGGGAGTAACCTTTCGCTTGCAAATTGGACTCCTCACAATTTTAAAGTGCACACTTTAGTACTTCGCAGGCCTGGTAGAAAAAGCAAAATGGATTTTTTTTAAAAAGCAGTATAAGCAACAATATATTTATTTATGTATACATGCAAGCGGTGCGATTACAAGGTTGTTTGGTGCTGGACCTGGCTCTCTTCACCGACAGATGTCACATTAATTGCAATGGGACACATATGGACAGAATGGGTAACTGCCAGTGCCAAGCAAATTCAGGATCATGCCCCTATTTTTTGGACAACTTCACAGCGTTGGGTATTACTGCAAGGTTTTTAATTTAAATTGCAAAACAAAATTAGTGGTAATTTATATCTTTATATATGTGTGTGTGATATATATATATAACACATATATATATGCTTGCATTTCGACAGGTGTTTCTTGATAAATCTCCGTCTCAGATGAGCCAAAAGATTAAAAAGAGAACACTGAGTAAACTGTGGTCTCCGAGAACAATCCACAGAGATTGTTGTACCCAGAGGTGATGCAAGATCTCCTGTTAAATCTCCCCTGTTCAAAGCATGGGGTATTACAAAGACAAGAAATCATAAACGCAGTTCACCTTTTTCCTCCTCTCCTTCATCAGATAACCAAATGAGGTGCCTTTTGCCAGTACCCACAGATAAACACAATTCTTTTAAATGCAGGTAACCGTAATTGCCTATGAGTAATTCATCAAGGACAATAGGATACATTGTAGGAAAAAAATAATTTTACCTTGATATAGTCTACATTAAAGAGCAATTTCCTGCCAAGCATCTGGAAATCAATGTATTCCAAGTTTTATTTCATGATTACCAACATTCATCTCCATAACTCATTTCCAATTATAAGCAATAAATCATTCCTTCTTGCTTGTAATTTATAACAGCCAATTACAGACAAATCTCTTATTTAAATAGCAAATATACTTTTCAATTGCCACATATTTTGGAAGCCGTCTTATCAACCCACCTAACGATGCAATGAGGGCTACTGGGTTTTTTAATCCGTGGGAGCCATAGAAGTGCACGCGGGAATGGGCATTCTCAGGACCACAGCGTATTTTAACACTGTACAGTTTAAGAGATCAGTGTTACATGACTGATGTAACTTACATGAGATTGGTATTTTGCCATCCATGAAATAGCGTGCTCCTCAGGAAAAGGTTTCAAGTCATGATTTTCCTCAGCAGTAAATGGGAAATGAAAAAAAAAAAAAAAGTGGATGAAGCAGGTCAACAGCAGACATTGCAGTGCGGTCTCTTAAAAAGCTAGTAAATGTTTAAAACAAAGATGTGTGAGAATGTCAGGGCAGGGCTGCTTGTAATGTTCCCAGGCAAGTCACAGCAGGTTGTGTTCTTAGCAAAGAAATAATTAAAGACAAAAGGGAAGGGGGGAAAAAAACAGCCTAGTTTTTCTGGGTGGCTCCTGTAGGTCAGGATTAACAACTAATCTGCTGATCCTGAGCTTGTCAGGGTACAGGGGCATCCAAGATGTGGACAGATGTCAGGATAAGAGGTTGTCTCGAGATCAGAGTCAGGGAAACAGGAGGCGAGGGCCAGGGCAGGAGATGCAGAGCGGGGCCAAGACAAGAAACCAAATTGTGGTACAAAACCATGAAAAGGTCAAAAGCCAGAGTGTAGAGAAAGTAAGGTTTGCCCCGTGTTGGTCCCAAATACAGGCAATAGAGACAAAGTAATAAAGTGATATCTTTTATTGGATCAATCACAGTTGGTGGAGGTATGCAAGCTTTCGGACCTCACAGGGTCCTTCCTCAGGCAGGTCTGGGGGGGGGGGGGGGTAGGAACAGGAAAGGCAGGAATAGCCTAGACTAGGTATCATGACAAGCAAGGCTAAAAGGGGAGCAATGAACAAGGCTGGAAGGAGAGCAAGGAGACAAGGCTGGGCTGCAAGGGGGATAAGTCTGAAGGGGAGAAGGAGCAAGAGCAAGGCACTGGGCTGGGCAATATAAAGGGTGTTTGTAATGAATTAGGACAGCTTCAAGAGGTGCGCCCTATTATCCAAGGCACATAAACATCCCCTAGCTGTTAAATGCCGAGGCTCCTTCATTTACAGAAAACACAGGCCAGTAGCTAAGTTTAACAAGTTCATCATCATCAACAATGGCCATTTTTAAATGGGCCGTGGGGGGGCAGGTATGTGGCCGCGGTGGGTGGTTCTCACAGGCGCACTCCCATCTCCACCCACGGAGCATCGGGCATTGGAGCCCATTGCTCTGTGGGTGGATGATGGGTGGAGATGGGTATAGCGCGGCAGCGCGTGCACACCCCCGCCCAGCCCCCGATGCGTGGGAGCGTTTCATGTGAAAAGGGCCAATGGGATGGAAGGAAAAAACTGCCAGTTACCTGCAAAAACGACTACTACTTTAACCCAAAATGTTGAGAGAGTTAAGGTGACTCCTCTGGTAATGACCATTCACTGTCTTTTATGAGAAGAGTTTGGCAGAGGTGGGGAACTTCTGGCCTGTGGCTGATTTTTTTATTTGTCCTCTTTCCAGTACTTGGATGATGTGTCCCATGGATCCAGTTCCTACTCTCAAGCACTGAATGAGTGAGCTCAAAGGAAAGGAACAGAGATGAGGGCAAACACACAAGGATAGGAGTTTAATTCATTGCACAGATCCATGATCTGGACCCTTCTTCCCTTCCCCTACCCTAAACAAACCCTTTAACCCCCACCCCAACTCCTATCCAGCCTGCACAGTTCATAATAATTACCAAAGTGGCCCACAAAGGGGGACTATCCCCCCATCCCCGGCCCTAAAGAAATCCGAGCTCCAAAACATATCCAAGTCTATAATATGAGAATGCAAGGCAAAAATAGGTGGATCCAATGATTCCATCACAAAACAGGAAGCGAAAGCTTTCCACATAGTTATTATTCAGTGTGGCCTGGTGCGCTAGGGGTGTAAGAATGAGGAGGCGGAATGGTAAGTGCATAGGGGGAGAGAGATTTTATGTTCTAAAATGGATTCGTTGGTTAAAAAAAGAAATAACTGAGTTATAGTCGGGACATACTTGCTACTATTTTGGCTACATGACTTGGAGGTCCCTGAGAGATTTCAATTGGCCCCCACACCATCTAGTGTCTGTATTCCAGTTTTTCCTTTGACATCTGGCATTAATTTAGGATAGGGACCAAGTGAAACAGGTTCTGAAGGAGGGAAAATACTGGCCAAAACTTTGTCTTTACTAAATCTGAATCCAAATAAAGCAGTTAGCTGAAACACAGACATGTTTTTTGGCCAAAAACACAGATGAGGTTGCACAAAGTTATATTATTTACAAAAACAATCCCTCTGGAGTACAAAAGATCAGCCTTCAAAGCCTTCAATAGGGTTTGGGAATAAGGACTGGTTTCTATTGTGCACACAGATTTGTGTTTTGACTGTACAAAGATAAAAAGCTTCATCTAAACTACAACTTTGACTGAAGAGTATGAATTCAAGGCACTTAAGATTAGTGTCAATTTCCATTGTTCATTTGTCAAGTGCGTAACAAGGTTACCCGCAAGTAAATTGTGTGAAGTTCTGCGCTGGATTAAAGTGGGTGCCAAATCCTTTCACAGTGGGCAAAACCAGATATAACGGCGGCCTGCTCTGGCCCAGGAGCCACCAACATGTCTGTTTTGGCGCCACCAGATATTGGACCGGGGCTGCCCTGGGGAGGGTAGGTGGTTAGCCCGGGCTGTCCCCTCAGAAATCTCTGAGACAGAGATTTCTGTCTCAGAGATCTCTGTGTGGACAGGCTAAGGGCTGTCCACACAGGCCACAGGAGGCCAGCACATTTGTATTGGCCCTGCCTCACCAGTCATGGGTCGCCATGGCTCCTTGTCATTGGCTGCCATGGCTGTCCGTCACGGCAGGAGATGGGGCAGTGGGAGCCCGCATGTTTTTTGCGCTTCTAACACTACCTGGGCCGTGTGGGTGGCGGGACGGCTCTCCAGCCACAGGCATGTTTGTCCGGTGCCCCGACACAGCCTGGGTCATGTCAGCTGCACATCTGTTTTTACCCAGTGAGACACATTAGTGCCCATCACCCATTCTTGCTTACACATGCAAGTGCCACCCTCCAGCGCCCAGAACAGCCCTTCCATGCGATTCCACAGTCTGATCACTTGTAAGGATGCTCCCAGGTACATACGTGTGTTTCACACTCTTGCATTATGGAGAGCAGCCCAGTGACGGTGGAAACACAGAACAGCGACAACTCTCACCACAACCAAGGATTTAGCATTCACTTACATTGATTATGGCACTTTGGTACATGACCTACATGTGGAACCCCCACATGCTCTGGACAAATGAGGATTGTGCCCCAAAATCCTTAAGATAGGAACCAAAGTTTTTTTTAAAAAAATAATAATAGTTCACTTATGAAACTTGCAAAAGAAAGTGTCACAAATGCCTGTTGCTATATTGGCCTGCTTATTTCAGAAGGGTAACCCCCTTCCGCCCCCCTGCCCTGACCATGAAGTTAATAGTCTGTTAACAGATGTTTCTTTACTGTTAAGATTTTCAAAGAAAATATTTCGGAAGCATGACAGACACTACTGGAATTATAGTATGAACGTGTAAGAAACTAAACAAATGCTAATCAGCTCAAGAAAATCCCCTCCCCTCCTTTTCTACCTCAAAGTATTTGCACTAACACTATTTTAAGTGTCTCGAAACATGTACGGTACAGAACAGTGCACGCGGTAAATTCCCAGTGCGGTTTAGATGCTTCTACATGCTGAGCTATCTTTGGAGATCAATAAAAAAGATACTTTCCAGTTAATCCTACTGCATTTTTTATGTTGAACTTCCACCCACTGCAAACCAAAGCAGAAAATTCACAGTGAAGAGAGAAAAGAAACATATTCCTAGAAGAGTTCAGTTTCTTTAAAAAACAGAGTGAGAGCCTACCTGAGAGACTACATTTGTGCAGAACCTTTTTGCCCTTGTGCTGTACACATCCCTCCTCAAACTAAAAGGATTCCTGCCACACATTAATAGAAGATTAAGCCTGGGCTGAAGTTACAACTTCAAAGGGTATTTTCAGAAGTGATGCTACCACGCTTAGTCACACTTAGCTCCCAGCGTGGTGGCCAGATGTTCACCACGCTTTGCCCCAAACCGTGGTAGCAGTTACCACTGGTTGTTATCTCGGAAAATCGCGGGGAACAGCCGGTGTAAGTGCTACCATGGTTTGAGGCGGCGCACCGTCATGTCTGTTCGGGGTACTGGCCTACCCTACGGCGGGGTGGTGGCCATTACCATGGATTGGGTCTAAGTTTGGTAGCGTTACTTCTGAAAATACCCAAAGTCTGCGCACATGCAGCGATTTTATTTTATTTTTGCTGCCTCCTCCTTCTGTTCCCTCGCAGAGAATCGGAGTGGCAAGAGACCCAGCAGCCGGAGAAGCAAGTGAGTACATGATGGGCAGGAGGGAGGGCTGTAAAAGGTACTTTTTGTTGTTGTTTTTTAAAGTGGGGGGGGGGG
>QEPC01007208.1:1009099-1044278 GCA_003113815.1 Sphenodon punctatus
AGCTTTATAGGTGAAGACTAGGAGCTTGTGCAGGATTCGTTCAGGAAGGGGAAGCCAGTGAAGCGAAGAGAGGAGGGGCTGCACATGGTCGAAGCGACTGGCAAGGTAGATGACCCTGGCAGGGTCTTACACTGCCTCCAGAAGATGTTCAGACTTGGGCTTAGGCAAACCTCCAAGGGGAGGGAGCTCCAAAGTTGTTGAGCAGCCACTGAGAACGTGCCTGGGACATATGGACCTGGGCCAATGATGGAACTTGCGAAAGGGCACTCTTGGCTAATCCTAGAGGCCACAGAACAGACATACTTTATCCTCCTCGCTCAAAAAATGCTATCAGTACTGTTCAGTAAATTAATGATTTCTTGGTGGAATAGCTTAAAATATTACAGTATAAACATGGGGTACCTTCTCTCTCCCGTGGGTAACTTTAAATATTATTACAGACTCCAAGGGCCACATAAAAGTTTGGGGCACTTTCAAGAAGAAGAGGGTTCAGATCATGGATCTGAGCTGTAGATCGGTCCCCTATTCTTGCGTGTATGCCCTCTAGGGATGGGAGAACACGGTTCGGAAGTTCGGACCGAACTCGAATAGTTCAGTCGACCGAACTGAACGTGTGAACCGAACTCGACCGTTCGGTTCAGATGCGTTCGGTGAGTTCGGAATTGAATTTCCATTGGTTTCAATGGAAAACATTATTGGCTGTAACATTTCTGGTTTTTATCCTATGTGGCTGAAAAGTGGCGTGCCTATACCTCCGGTAAAATGCATTATGTGTATCAAATATCAAAACGATTGGATAAAGGCATCCGATTTTAGAAGCAGTTGAAGTATTGTATTTTGCAATATTCTACATATACATTCTTAGTTGTAACTTCTTTGCCTCACATCTAATGTAAGTGAACCTTGTCCAGTTTATACCCCTTCCCATATTTACTATCTTTGCCAAATTTCAGAAGGATTGGAAAAAGGGTCTTGGTGGTATAAGCAATTAACATATAAATGTATGTCTGACTATAATATTTTTGTAGTCCAACCAGCGTACATGAAGTTTGGCAGGGCTATACATTACACTTTCATGATCATCTCTGCCAAATATCAGAAAGATTTTATAAAGGGTCCCAATTTTATATGCCTGTACAACATACGTAGAGGAGGGGCCTATGCCTGGGATTCTCTTATGTCACTGTGGTATAAGATCAGTTTGTGATGCGAATTGGCCAAAGGAAACGTCAACCAAATATCTGCATTCTGTGCTGGGACCATCCCAACATATCTCCCACACTTGTTTCTGGGAAGTCAGAAGCACCTGTTTAGGAAAGAGTCAATAGAGATTCTCTTATGTCCTCTGTCTCAGTGCTGCAGGATGTGATTGTGATGATAATTGGCCAGCCTGGATGTGTTTAAACTATGTCTCCTGACTGCTGGGATGCTATCTCAGAAGTCCCAGTTATGTTGCTTATGCCCGCCTCAGGGCCGCCCCCTATGCCCACCTCGAAGCCACTACCAATTGGTCCTGTAAAGCTAGAAGCTTGCAGTAATGTGTTTGGCCATTGAATGTGTCTGTCAGTCTTTGGGGTTGCTCCACATCCTTCCTCCTACAGTCTCTCTCCCCCTGCCATGCAGGGTGCCTGCCTCTGACTGGCACTGAAAATGCTGATATTCATCTGAATAATGATCTTCATGGGGACAACATCAATTGCTCATATAATTGGGGACCTTTATCAAAATCTCCTGTACATTTGCTGAAATGGCAGGAAAGGTATATGATACATTCTTGCCAAATATCCTGTAAACATAATGGAATATCAAAATGTTACAGTTGGAAATGTATTTTCAGGTTAATGTCCTATACCCTTGGGACCCTTTATCCACTCTTTCTGAAAATTGGCAGAGGTATTAAGCATATGGAGGTACATAATATGCACAAGTTTCATGAACATTGGATGCAAGATAAAGAAGTTGTAGCCATGAATGTGTATGGAGCATTTCCTAAAATCACAACATTCAATTGCTTCTGTAATCGGTTCCCTTTATCTAATCATTCCGAAACTTGGTACACATAGTGCCCTCAATCGGGGGTACAATCTCCCCAACTTTCATCAAAATTGAATAAGAAACGAAAATGTTATAGCCAGAAATATGTTTTTCAGTTTTTCCCCTTTATTTCAAAAACCAAATGTCATTTTCAGTTCCCGATTGCACCGAACTAAAGACCGAACTGAGCCCGACCGAACCGGAACTGAAATTCCGACCCTAACCACCAAACAGCCGAACCTGGTTCTGTTCGCACATCCCTAATGCCCTCCTCTCTGCTCACTTACCCTGAGCTCAGTGTTTCAGTGCTTGGGAGTAGAAACTGGATCCAGGAACTAGATCCAAGAACTGGAAAGAGGCCACATAAAAACTAGCTAAGGGCTACATTTGGCCGCTGGGCCCAAGGTTCCCCACCCCTGCTATAAACCCTCCAAACTTGCAAAGCAATGCACTCCTCCTATACCCTGCTGCTCTCTTAATCAGGATTGTCTCCAATGCAGGCAGGGGATGTAGGCACTGCTGTGAAGCACTGCAAGCTTGGAGATATGCTACAGGAATTTTACCGCAGGTTGCCAAAAAAACATTAATTCACTCCCGGTACTGATGTTTTTAGCCAAGTGGGTACACTCTAACACTTCAAGTTATCACAGTAAATCAATTATAACTCAAAATTCTGGTTAGGGGGACCCCACCAAATATAATAAATGAAGTCTCAAATTTGTGCTAAAAGGAACGTTTACTCCACACCAACTTTCAGGGTTAGGAGTACAAAATTAACCTTTCAAACGCAGCATTACGATATGGCATTTCAGTCAAACTGCAGCCTTACACAGTCTCCCCTTGTGCACACTATTCCTGTCAGACAAAAGTAATATCTGAAAACACATAGGGTGAGGGGTCAAAAAGTGGCCTGGGGAAGGCACATTGCCTATGCCCTCTGACCTTACCCACATGTTCCCCCTCCCATCACCCTCCACTCTCAGTTTAATCAAGTTTGATCTGCAGAGCATGAGCTCAGTTGGCAACACTTTCATCCCACGATTCCCCTCCAGACCAGGAGGATAAAGCAAACCGACCCCACAATTGAAAGGCCATGTATACATTACAGACTTATCTCAATGCTTATCTTACCTTTTCATCTTAATTCATTCCTCCACTAAGAGACAAGTCACCCTATGACTGCAAAGAAGAGATGACCTGAATTTAGTCAACTATTTCAATGAGCCTTCAAGTCATTAGCAAAATGTTCATTATGAATGTTGGAGTATTATATCCTTACAATGAACAGTGTAGATGATAAGTCTCCACATGGGGTGGCCATGGTTCAGGTGGTAGAGTGCATGCTTTGCATGTATAAGGACCCAAGTTCAATTCCTAACATCTCCAATTCAGGATCTCTGGTAGCATGCCCCCGAGCTGCATTGCAGGAGGGGGCGGGATATAAATTTGAAAAATAAATAAATATAAAAAAATAAAAATAAAAATGCCCGAGTGAGGCTTCTGTCAGGGATCTTGGAGGGTCTCTGGTAGCACGTCTGAGTGAGGCCTCTGTTGGAGAGCTGGATTTGAAACCCTGCTGCCATGTCAGTTTGTGACAATACTGGGCTAAAATGGACCATTGTTCCAACTCAGACTGCTCCTTATAGGTCACTTCTAGACTTTCCTCCTTGCACACTCGGCCAATGAACGTGTCTACTGTGTTTTTTTTTGCTCTAGTTTCATGAGTGTCTTGCAGACAAGTTCTTTCTTTTTGTTTCTAAATAATTTTTATTACTGAAATTAATAAACCATGATTCACAATCTGTTTTTTCTGCAGTATGAGAGCACCATAAATTGTATGGGTGTCTTCAGAAGCTAGATGCACACTATTTGTCAAACTGAAACACTAGGTTTGGCGCTAGCTCCTAATATAAACAACAAGACTTAAATTTATTAGAAACGGATGAAACATGTTCCAATTCTCTGTTTAAAAAAAAGTTTAGCAGAGGCTAGCGCAGCAGGAGTTTTACTTGTCTATCATTGTACATGAAGGCTTTTGTAAATTGAATTCACCTTCAAAAGACAAAATCCATGTTTATCTGTCAAAAACCTTTAGCAGCCTAAGCAGAAAATGTCACAACTGATTTTCAGTAAAAGAATAATAATAATAATAATAATAATAATGACTGAAGTCTTAAGGAGATGGACAGACAGCTATTTTTTTTCTAAGCCAAATACACACTTGAAGAGTGATAATTTTTTTTATTTTAAGAATTTTGATCCCATCCCTCCTGCCACAGACAGGCAGCTCTTAAGTTGAGCAAACTAAGAAAAATAATCATCATCTAATGGACCAAATCAGCCACCCCAAGGGATACAGCCAGAGACATTTAACGAAAGAAGGGCTACTTTATTTGTAATAAGTGCCCGTGTCAGATGTAATAAAAAAAACACATTTCAAAAGGGGAAAAGTCTCACAATTAAAAGTGCTGTTTTGGAGGCTTTCCCACCTTCCTCCATCTCTCTGAAGAGTAGGAAATTATGCCCCGAGCTCGTTTCACACACGCGTCCGCAAAATCGCTTTCAGAATATTACTGCAGAGTGATCTAGATCGAAAGATAGCTTTCCTGCACTCGAGCAGCTTTTCAAGGCTTGGAGCAGTCAAAAGTTCTTGCTGGCTTGAGTGATTTGACTTTTGAGAGGAGGAGGGAGCATGTTTTGACTTGGTTCTCTCCCCCCTTAGTGGGTCTAAGCAGGCACTTCCATCCTCCTGATAAAGAGGGAGCCAATAGCTGTAAACACTCAAGGTTGCCGAGGGGGGCTTGTTTGCCTGATATGAAATACTGGCATTCAGTTTATTGCCGCTAAACTGATGAAGTTCGTTTGCTGGGCTTAGGGAAATCCCTCCACATATTAAAGGATCAAGAAATTAGGTGCTTTATCAAGCAGCTGTAGGAAGCAAGATGAACACTGTAAAGCAGGTTCTTCAAATAGCTAGGCCCTGTGAAGAACTGAACAGCAAGACGCAAATCCTTCAAAATGAGCAAACAAGTCTTCCTTTTATATTTCAGGTGACAAAGTGAGCAGCAAGGAAGGTTTGTAATTGGGGTTTTGTGCTTGCCTTAGGATAGAGCCCTAGTAGGATTACCACCTATGTAAATTTTTAAGGAACACTTATGAAAAATACATGTTGCAGGCCCTGCACCGGCACCTAAGAAGCAGGGCCTGCAACATGTATTTTTCATAAATGTTCCTTAAAATTTTGCATAGGTGGCAAAATACTTCTACAATGGCCTCAAGGGTGTGTCTACAGAGCAAAGCTGGATACTCCGTCTGCCCCAGAACGAAGCATTCCTGGCAAAGTATCTAGTGCCAGCACTCTTTTATTTACACTGCAGTCTAGAGAGTTTGTGATTTGTCTCCAAATGTAAAAGAAGGAGACCATGTAGATCAGTGATCTTTTTTTATTGGACCAATTTCTGTTATTTTCACCTGCAGCAGTTGCTCCAATAAAAGATACCATCTGAACTACTTTGAGTAAAAACACATGCAACAGCAGCATGCCACCGTCATGACCCACCCTGGGGTAGAAAATCCTGGGCGACACGGTCTGGGTTGGGTCGGGGCACCAGACACGTGACCGCGGTCGAAGAGCCGTCCCATTGGCCACACAGGCCTGGGTACAGCTGGGAGCATGAAAAATGGGCGAGCGGCCCCGCCAGCACTGTACTCCCAGTGCCCTGCCCCCACCACGACAGGCAGCCATGGTAGCCAATGAGGCACAGCCATGGGGAGTGGCTCCCTGCCCAGGCTGGCAAAGCAATGGCTGCACAGATATGTTCAGCTGCTTTAACCCACTCTGGGCTGGTCGGGTGGACCTTAGCCCAGGCTGTGACCTTGGACGTTGTTCCAGAAGTCATAACCCAGGTTAGCCCCAACACCATCTGGGACAATCCCGGGCCAACGTCTGGCAGCGTGTGGTTACACGTGCTGCCAGTTCCCGGGCCACAGTGGGCCCAAGTCACATCTGTTTTTACCCTTTGTCTCCAAGTGCTTATTTATACATACAATATCATTGTAACCTCAGCTGCAAGCTCCCACTTCACAGAGATAGCAGTCCCCAGAGGTCCTTTGGCCCCCAGGTCTTTGGGAGAACACTTTTTCCCCAGGGAGAAACTTCAAGTTTTCCCCAGCTCTCCTGGTTACTTCTGTTTTGACAGGTCCTGTCCTTTCCTTCTCAATCTCCCTCTCAGAAAGGGCTTCCTGTTTCTAAAATCCCTTGCTTAGCCTTAACTGAACTATTACCTGTTCAACTGCTCCTCTGCTGGTAGCTGGATACTGACTAGTGGAGGAGCTTATTCTGCAAGGGCTCACCCTTGAGCTGTAGACCACCATATATAACGTAGGTGAATATTTAGCCTTAGGAGTGAAGTTCCTGTAAAATTAAAATAAGTTTTTAAAGGGTCAACAGAAGCAATGTCCAAAAAAGATTGAGACAATCCCTTTCCACCTCTAGAGCAGCTGTTTCAATAGACAGCAGTTTTTCATTGTTAAAAGCAGAGGGAGGTTACTGCTGTCTTAGGAGAACAAAATCCTGAGGAAAAAGTCAACATCTGGAATTGAAGTGTTTCCTTACAAACTGTTTTCACATAAACTGAAATGCAATTGCCAGAAACAAAAATTATGAAGGACAAACTCAGGTCTAATGCAACACCACTGAAGTCACAGAATTTTCTTACATCAGACCTGCATTTAAGTCTAACCTAAGAAAAGGGTGGGGAACATCAGGTCCGGGGGCCAGATGCAGTCCATGACAAGTTTTCATGTGGCCTCTTTCTAGTTCATCCAAACTAAACCCTTGGATCCAGTTTCTACCCACTGAAACAGAAAAACTGAGCTCAGGGTAACGGAGCAGAGATGAGGGCATACACACAATGACCGGGGACAGATTCGTGGCACAAATCTATGATCTGGATCCTTCTTTTCTTGAGAACACCCTTTAAGCACCCCTGTCCCCAACATCTATGTATCAAGGGGTATGTGGCCCTTGAAGCTTGTTCTAATTTTCAAAATGGCACCCGGGACGGAGAAGGTGGCCCACCTCTGGTCTAAGATGAACATGGTTAGCAACTGTACACTATTAGAAGCCCATTCAGTCAGCTTTATATTTCTTCCGAGTCTTCTACTAACTAAGTAAAAAGTGGAATTAAACATTAGTATGGAGGGTTAGTAGAAAGCCCTCTGAATCATTTAAACCACACAATAGTCTACAAAAGGAGCAGAAGCTGATTGAGAGGATTCTACGGTTGAAAACAAATGAGTATCCCACGAGTCACCTACTCATCAGTTCGGTACTTACCAGATGTTCACCCACTACCGCCTTGGGTTGGGCAGCTGGTTGCTACTGGACGTGTCATCCAGAGAAAGTTGGCAACTGTAATGCACTCTACTGAGACTGCGCTTGTGGCCCTGGTTGACGATCTAGGTGTGGCGCTAGATAATGGACATTCGACCCTGCTAGTTGTACTTGACCCGTCAGCAGCCTTTGACACAGTGAACCATGAGATGTTTGTGACCTGCCTGCGGGACTTTGCTAGGGGTGGACGGGACAGTTTTGCAGTGGTTCTGTTCCTTTGTAGCAGATAGATCTCAGCGGGTAGTTCCAGGGGATTGCACATCTTCCCCTAGGGGGTCTCCCGTGTGGGAGCCCACAGGGTTCCATTCTGTCCCCTCTCTTGTTCAACGTGTATACGCAGCCACAGGGGGAGGTTATGCGCAGATGGGGGGTTAGTTGTCATCAACATGCTGACGACACTCAACTATCTCTCTCCTTTTCATCTGACCCAGACCCAGCAGTCTTGGTGCTCTGCCGGTGCTTGGCAGCTGTAGGGGACTGGATGAGGTCTAGCTGATTGAAGTTAACTCCCAAGAAGACAGAGGTGATGCTCATTGGTGGGGCCGGTGATCTGGGTGATGGGGGGGTTGCCCGTCATTGATGGGGTCCACCCTGTGTTGGCATCTCAGGTACGGAGCCTGGGGGTGCTCCTGGATTCACAGCTGCGCCTGGTTCTCCAGGTGTCAGCAGTGGCCAGGGGTGCCTTTTGCCAATTACACTTGGTGAGACGGTTCCGTCCATATGTCTCAGACGCCAATCTTGCCACCATCATCCATGCATTTGTCACCTCGAGGATGGACTACTTTAATGTGCTCTACATGTGGCTGCCCATGGTCATGGTTCGGAGGCTGCAGCTGGTGAAGAATGCGGCAGCCTGTCTGCTTACTGGGACGGGTCACCAGGAGCCCATTACAGCGGTGCTCCTAGCTCTGCACTGGCTGCCTATAGTCTTCCAGGTCCGACTCAAGGTACTGGTTTTGACCTATAAAGCCCTACACGGCCTGGGCCCTAGCTATCTGAGGGATTGCCTCACTTCCTGGGCAGCTCCTGCAGTCGTCAGGAGGCACCCTCCTGGAGGAGCCGTGATCTAAGTGGGTGGTGGCCAACAGGCGGACGTTCTTGGCGTCTGCTCCAGCATTGCGGAACTCGCTCCCGGTGGGTGTCTGCCTCAGTCCAGATCTCATCACTTTCTGGCATCAATGCAAGATGTGGCTCTTCTGTCAGGCATTTGGTGGTGGGGATGGTTAGAGAGTTTTTGGGAGGTGGGTGGGGCTCTTTTTTGCACATTTTGCATCTGTTTTTACTGGATTGTTTTAACTGGGTTTTTTTAATACTATATTTTATTGTATTATATTCCCTGTGATTGTAAGCCACTCCAGGGCAGAGTATAAATATATATTAAATAAATAAATAAAATACTAAGGCTCACCCAGCTGGGCTAATCTGGACTAACGCCCACCCTCCTGCCTGTTAGGCCCTGCCCATCCCCACCACAAGGCAGAGTCCAAAGATTGGGCCCGGAGAAGTGTGCTCACCCGAGCCAGGTGAGAATGTTCCTCCACCCCACCCCCAATCAGCTGTTTGGCAGCAGCTCCTCCTGGTAGGGCAATCTTGCTGTGCAGCAGGGGCCTGGGAGTCCTGTCCCATGTGGATGGCTCCTCAGCCTGCTCATAGTGAGGAGGGACTTATGACAGCAGTCCTTCCACTCAGATTTCCTGGGGTGTGTGTGTGTGTGCTGGTTTGAACAGTGTGGCAGCTGCGGCCCCCCGTCCTCCAGGATAGCCAGGGAATCTGGCTTACCCCCATCTCGTTTGTTTTCACCCTATGTGCCTTATGTACTGTACAAAATTTCTCTGCACTAGCACCACATGGACGGACAACAGATATCACTATGGTGGCAAACCACAGAACATTTATATGAATCCAGGATGTTATGTAAATTAGTCTAACCTTACAGGCTGGCATATAAACCTGGGCAGCGTCTGTACAGCAAGCCCAGCAATCTGAACCTAAGCTGCAGAGGCAACTTCACCTCCCAAGCTTCTCCATTAACATACTGCTCAAATAATCAGGATTCATAATGGTGAACTGAATTTCTCCTCCAAGCTTTTTCGACCACTTAAGAAAAGACGCTTCTCCCATTGTCAGCTTTAAATTCCTATTATCTATTGGATTACTTAAAGATTTGACTAGTGGAGGGCAGCAGATAAGCCACCAAAATCAGAACGCAGTTTATGGTCTTTAATACATGGACATGGGTGGGTGGGGTGTTTGCGTCCCTTTACACAGACACACACCCACCTCCACCCATGGAGCCTCCTCCGTTTTACCGGAGGGCTCCGTGGGTGGAGGCAGGTATGCGGTGGGAGCGCGCACACACAAACACCCACCCGCACACGCGCCACACACCCATCCCCCACGCATCGCCAGTCATGTCCACAGACTGCCACCCCTTGCCGCACCCCCACCCGAACACCGAGCGGCGGGGGGAGGGTGACATCCATGTAAAAACAGCCTATGTCATCTAGCCAGTGGAAAGTATGTGATTTCTTGAGGTTTGTCCAATTCTCAATGTCACAAATGATAAAGGTATAGTCCCTTAAGAGAGATTATCCTATAGACTAATAGATAGCACTGTTACGATGTTTTCTTTGTAATATCCAAATGCAGTTTTCTTTCTGTAATTTCATCCAATTACTCCTAAACGTACCTTCTGTAGTAACTTAGTTTTTCCCACTCACTGGTGCTTGCATGCTTCAAGTGGTTGTAGATGTTTCAGTCCCTCCGACTCTAGTCATTACTTGGCCAATCTGTACATACATTATCTTAATTGTTCCAAAAGAATCATCATTTTTCTCCTCTGACCTCCATCCAGCCTGTATTTTTCTGACTTTGTACAACTGAATCTGGAATTTGTGTTCAATTTTGTGGACGTCAGAGAGGGACCATAACTTTTCCTAACCCGTAGCATGATGCTATTCACATATTTGGTCAATCAACTTTTATTACAAACATGTATCTAATCTGCCACCAATACTTTTGGGAGTTATCGTTTCACACCTATGAATATCTGCAGTTGGGATTATTTCTGGCTAGGTGTATTAGCTTGATCTTTTCTGACAACCCATTTTATTATTAAATTTTTACAGGGTAGTAGCACCTAAAGGCCGTAGCTCTAACACCTTCAAGTGTCTTTGATCTGTCTGTCCACCACTGCTTAGTGACTACCTTCTGAAAACTTCATTAACTGGTATGCCTCTTTTCCAGATTGTTCCTGAAATAGGACTGGATCCAACTCCTAACCACAACAGCATTCCAACAGACACCTCCGTGCAACTTCAGACGCTGCTGTGTCTTGTTTGCATAGGAAAAGAATGTAACAACATAAAGGGGACAATTTGAGCAAGGGAAACTGCCTGAAAGGTCTGTTTCCCCTCAAGTGTCATGAGGAAGATATTAAAGAAGGTGAAAGAACTGGTTCTGTTATCATCATCAGATCCTTCAAGTTTTTTTCCTTTCTCCCATGACCTGTTTTGTTGGGTATTAAGAAGGTAACTTCCACCAGGAACAGATGGTACTCAAGCAGACAACTGGCAAGCACTTTAGAAGAGAGCGCTGAGAAGGTGTCGTGTGCAAGTCCGGTCAGTTTTCCAAAAATAGTATTAAAAGGAGAGCAGCTGCCAGAAAGCCTTTGTTTCCAAGAGGAAACGCAGTAAGTAGGACAAAGAGAAACACCTGCGTACAAGGAAATTTTAGGGAGGGAGAATCTAGGAATACAATTGCTTTCAGCAGGGGAGGCCAACTTCTATTCCTTTTTTTTCTTTAAAAAAAAAATTAAATCCAGAATGGCTAGGCTGGGCAAGCAATATTCTGCTTTCTCCGCTCCATACAAAATTACTGGCCATAGTGGATCTATTAACATTTGAGGGTGTATTCAAAAAGAACAGAGTAGGGGAACAAATTGAACTGAGCATGACACAAAACAATCTTCCATGCAATGCTTTCAGGTGGACAAGAAGATTTGCTCTGGATTCGTCCTTCAGCACCTAAGAACAGAATTGATAATGATGCAGATGACCTTACAATCACCAACTCTATATGGATCTCATCTAGAAACGTACAATGTTAGAGTTGGAATGGACTTCGAGGATCCTCTAGTCCAACTCCCTGCTTGGATGCAGGACAACTAAAGCTACAACGTCCCCAAGAACCTCTTTTTTGAAAACTTCCAGTGATGGAGAGGCTACCACCTCCCTAGGCAACTTCTTCCATTGCCAAACAGCTCTTACTGTTAAAGAAATTTTCAAAGATTTCCTGATTTGTCGTTTTGACCTTGGAGATATAGTTTTTACAAATTGTAGTAGTAGGCAATATTACATTTGAGTGTTTGGGGTGGGGATTAAGTTAAAGGGTACGACAGCCATGTTAAATAGATCTATGGAGAAATCTTTATGTGAATAGTGTACTGTGCTTTATGTCAGCAACACAGCTTCATATATTTGCATTCAATACTGTAAGGTCTTAAAGGACATCAATATAAATACATTACAAGGCTAAAATCTTTGGGTGAAAACAGACATGACGCTAACCACCCTTTAACCACCCTTGGTGATTATTTATGCATGTTGCAGGGCTGTATTGGTGCCCTATGCAGNTCCTCCTGGTGCAACTGGCATTTTGTGATACCACTACTCAAGTTTTAACAATGCTAAACAAGTTTGGAAATCTTTGGGTGAAAACAGACATGACGCAAACCACCCTTTAACCACCCTTGGTGATTATTTATGCATGTTGCAGGGCTGTATTGGTGCCCTATGCAGTCCTGAAACATGAATAAATAACCACCAAGAGTGGTTAAAGGGTGGTTAGCGTCATGTCTGTTTTCACCCTTTATATAGTTTATAATTTCATTTAATTTTAAAAAGAGAAAATATTTCCCTTTTTAAACAAACATAATATACCAATGGGATAGAACGTCCGACCCACAATTACAAAGAGTTTCATAACCTAATACTACAGTATAATCTTAGCTTGCCTCTCTACAACACATGATTACTAATTACAAAAGATCCAGGCAAAATCTTGATGCAACAGGGAGAATTAACCAAGAAATCTTAAGCCTTCTGTTTGAGTTTCTTGATTTTAGAAGGTTTGTTTTAGCTGGTCTTTCATTAGCATTAGAAACCTGGACGCTGTGTACTGCAGCAGAAAGGTCATATTAAGCTGTTTACCAAAGAGAGCCTCAGTACCGTCTTATTCATCAGAGGATGCTTGGGATAGAGCAGCTGCTGTGGTTCAGATGGTGATGTAATTCTCACTGTTGTCAGCAGAAACTCCCCTGAACGCCCCAAGCTCTAGCTGTTATTTGAAAGCCAGCAACATGCTTCTTTCAGGTAACTACTTATCTCTATCGCTTAATGGACTGAAATTTCCATTTTCTCTGGAATTTTGTGATTACCACGATTAATTTGTTTCAAGTCACATTTTTCCCCTCGATATTTATAAATAATATGCAGGTTAAACTCAAGTTGTAAGCAATTTCTTCAAAGCCAAAGCTTTCGTTGCCTAACCTCCATATTAGGAGGCTTTCAGTTTCACAAGCAACAGGACTCCAGCCATTCTTCTTAAAGCGGGAAGGCTACAAAGGGACAAAAGCCTAGAACTATTTATAAAGCTATACACTGCCCATTCTTTCCCAATAAACAAGAATTAAAACACACTAGAAGCAAAGCGCAGAATGGTCCCAGCCGTGGTCTTTATCATTTCACACAGCAATAACCGGTCGTGAAACTGAAAGTGACAAATTTCTGGCTCATCTGGACATTGGCAAAAAGCCCCCAAGAAATCTTGTAATTTTTTTTAACTAGATCCCAGTCCAGCTCACAAGCCTAGTTTCCCTCTCTGCCAGATGGTCGATGGGAGTGCTAATGGAAAGAGTTGAAGCTGAAATAAATCTGCCACTTTTAATCAATCATAAACAACTGTGTCATCAATAAGCTGTTCGTATTATGACAAAGTGCCTTTGGTTGGCTTTAAGCAGAGAGTTGATAAAATGTCATACCTACATATTTATTGCCCATACCATACAAGTTTAATGAAGGCATTTTCGAGAGGGGGAGCACCATCTAATTCATCAATGAAATAATGGTTTCATGGGTTCCTCAGAAACTCAATAGTTGGGTGGGTGGGGTGGGGGATCTTAGTAAACATCTGAAAGGCCATATTTATGGCTTCACTAGCCATGCTAACATTCAAAATACATAAAGGTCATCTATCCTTAACATGAGTTTTAAAATCAAGGCCCTAAGTCCTGCAATCAGCGTCACATGATTGGAGTCTTGAGCCCACTGGGAACTCCACCAAGAACCAACAGTCTAGCCTAGTGGATCCCAAACTTTGTTTGCATGACCTCATTTGGAGATTTTGCAAAGTCTATCAGTCGTAGGGTTGCCGCGTCTCCCGGTTTTGATCCAGTGTATCTGAGTTTCAGGTGGAACCTCTATTTCCCCCGGGTTATCCAAAATGTGGGGATGGGCCATGTCAGAAGGGGCATGGGGCAAAGAACTTCTCCCATCCACTTACTGTGTGGCCTTGTCCCTTGTTGAGCATCACGATGTTATGATATTCTGAAAGGGCTTGACCACATTGGAAAGGTACAGCAGAGACTTTTGCCCCATCCCCCCTTCTGGCACAGCCCTGTTCCTTTCTGGGTCAAAACATTTGGAAAAGTGGAAACCCTAACTGATCAAGACTACAACCTCATTTGTAGAGGGCATGACCCGACCTGAAGCCGCAATCCACACTTAAGAGATGTTGAGTCAACCACGTGTAATAATACTGACTTCAGAGTGGCTCTGGCTGGGTACCAAAGACACACTCCTAGAGATTCCATTGAAGGAGTAGGTCATAAAGTCAATTTTAAAAAACTATTTTGCATACCTAATAAAAACTCCTTCACCAGAGGAAATTTTACAAGTATATTTAACTTATATAATAGTGAATGTTTATATTCCACCTGATACGTCTTTGTATTATGATGATAAGAGCTGGGTAAATCTGCAGGAATGTTTAGAACAACTAGAACTTCAATTTCCCTTAGATGTGTTAATCTTAGTAGGTGACTTTAATGCAAGGGTTGGGAGCGAGTCTCCCTTAGATCTGGAATCTAGTTTTGTTCTTTACCAAAATAGACCAGCAAGAGTAAGAAAGGATAATTTTTGTAATATATCTGGCAGAAAGTTAAAGGATCTTATAGATAGGCAAGAGATGACAATCTGCAATGGCAGATTCACATCTGATGCAACAGGAGAATTGACCTTTAATTCAGTTGTAGGATGTAGCATTATAGATTATGCAATAGTTCCTATTAGTATGATTGACTATCTAGAAGTCTTTTCAATTATTGTTAGACCTGAGAGTCATCATAATCCTCTGGTAATTGAAGTACTCAGTAATTTGGAAGTGGTCAGTTCAGTTACTAATGATCCTGGTAGTGCGGCGGTATGTGGTATACAAAGGAAGAAATGGGATCTTATAAGTAACATAATGGTACAAGAGATAGTTCAGGACCATCAGACTACTCTCTTACTGGAAAAATTATATTTGGCCAGTACTTTGGATCTAATAAATTCTGCTTATATGGACTTAACAGCTTTGTTCCATAGTTTGGTTATAAAATCCTCAAGCCACTTGATGCCTTATTTAAATGATTATCAAAAGTTGGTTTGATGAATAGTGCAAACTGGTGTAAGAACAAATGTTTATTAAAATGGATTTGCTATAGAAAATTAAAATGTAAATATGTTTATTTTGAAGAGGAAAAAACTAGCCCAGGGACAGCAGATATGGTCTAATCTTCTCCTTGCAGCAGAAAACAAAAATTCTAGGACCTTTTGCAGAATAATTTCTCAATCTGCTAGGAGTGCTACTAATAGTTATAACTCAGTAATGATTTGCCAGCAAGATTGGGCAAGATATTTTTCACTTACTTTTAGTGATTCAAATCAGGTTCAGGAGCATTGCATTACCATCTTCTCTGCCTGCTGACTTTGAAAGTTATGTTAATATTTTATCACAGGAGTACACTTTGCAGTTAATTATGAGATTAAAAGCTAATAAAACTCCTGGTATTGACTGTATTCCTTCAGAGGTGTTCCTTGCAGCACCCACTTGGCGGGCGTTAACTCTAGTTAAATTCTTTATTAGTACAATTCGTGCCCAAGTGTTTCCTTCATGCTGGAACACGAGTGTGATTGTTCCTATTTTTAAGAAAGGAAACAAAGGATCCTGCTTGTTATAGGCCCATTAGCTTACTTCCCGTTATGGGAAAGCTATTTGCACAATTCTTAGGAGATCAACTGGAGGAATGGGCTATAAATGAGAACTTATTAGTAGAGGAACAAATGGGTTTCTGATTAGGAAGATCAACATTAGATAACTTTTGTTTTAACCCATGTTATTGATAAATATATACATATTAGAAGAGGACAGGTTTTTTTTGGCTTTTATAGATTTTGAAAAAGCTTTAATAGATCTTTACTCTGGAGGAAATTGGATAATATGGGACTATCTCGGTCTTTGTTGCAGTTATTAATGTTATTACATAAGGATTCTTTAGCAAGGGTTCGTTTTGATAAAGTAGGTAATTTGTCAGATTCTTTTCCAGTGCTCTCAGGAGTACGACAGGGGTGTATAGTCGCCCCTATTCTTTTAAATTTATTTTTGAATGATTTTGCTGTTGGTCTGAAAAGATTAATTTAACTCCCCCTAAAATTGGGTCTTATTCCATTTCGTTACTATTATAGGCTGATGATACTGTTATTTGTTCTCAAACAGCAGCAGGGTTACAACGCTGCTTAAATCATCTTGAAGATTATTGTAAAATAAATGATATGGTAGTGAACATAGAGAAAACAGCCATGGGTTGAGGTGCTGGAAGGCATACTGGAAGTATGGGACCTTTACCTTAGACTCGGTCCGTTCTTATACTTGCCTTGGTATGTGTTTTACTAGTAACAGCTCTTGGCGTAAACAGTTGACCATGCTATCTAAAAGCAAGAAGTTCTGTCTCAGCTTTAATTAGATTCTATCATTCCTCCAAGATAACTGATGTGTATACAGCTGTAAAGATTTATAAAGCAAAATCTGTTGCTCAGTTACTTTTTGGAGCAGAAATTACACACTTATATTATAATAAGAATACGGACGTGGTGCAAAATCTTTTTATGTGAGGTGTATTTGGGATGCCAAACTCGCTACCTGCTGTATTGATGAGACTTGAATTGGGTCTCTTACCATTGCAGGTCATTGCTCAGGAGAGGGCAATTGCCTATTAGGATAGGGTTCGGAAAATGGATCCAGAGAGACTTCCTGCACTATGCTTATATGAGGAGTTAACTTATTGTGGGAATGGAGCATATATTTGGTGGCAAGGTATATCTACTCTACATAATAGGTTTTTCAGAGGTAGTTAGTGATATTACTATGCCCCTTTCCCCAGCGTGGAAACAGTGCCTTACTGATATAGCCGTTCAAGTAGAGATCGCGCAGCAATCAATTATATCAAATCTAGTTCTCTTTATTCCAGTTTAGATATTACTCTAGGCTTAGCAGACTATTTACTCATTTTAAAGAATTTTGCCCTGCGTAGAGCTTTTTCCTGGGCAAGATTCCAAACATTGGATTCTGCTTTACTTAGAGGAAGATTTACTTCCCAACCTATGGAGCATAGACAATGTCCTTGCCATTTAAATGTACTTGAAAATTTAGAGCATATTTTCTTTTCCTGCCCGTTTTATATTTTATTAAGGGAAAGGTGGTTGGAACCTTGGATGCAAGGAAAAGAGTACTGGTCCTCGGAACAATGTTTTATATATTTATTAGAAATTCGCAATCATTGTACTGTCTATGCTGTAGCTAATTATGTTTATGGGGCGGCTAAGGGTGAAAACAGACATGACGCTAGCCACCTTTGGTGGTTATTTATGCATGTTGCAGGGCTGTATTGGTGCCCTATGCAGCCCTGCAACATGCATAAATAACCACCAAGGGTGGTTAGCGTCATGTCTGTTTTCACCCTAAGAAAAGAACTCAACTATGCGACTTTTAATGGACCTTTTATATAGGATATTTTTAATTTTCAACTAGGTGCTTTTTATGCATACAAGTTGTTTTATGTATTTTAATTTCTCCAAATTTGTTTTTTATTTTGTTGTATTGTGATTCTCTTTTCTTCTTCCTTTTTTGTTTTTTTTTGTATTCAGCATAATGCTGTAAATAAATAATAATAAGTATATGAAAGTTTTGGGAATAATAATTAAAATGACTGAAATTAGACTAAGGATGAAAACAGACATGATGCTAACCACCCTTTAACCACCTTTGGTGGTTATTTATGCATGTTGCAGGGCTGTATTGGTGCCCTATGCAGCCCTGCAACATGCATAAATAACCACCAAGGGTGGTTAGCATCATGTCTGTTTTCACCCTAAGAGGACCCAATTCTCATTGACACGTAGGTTTCTTTCACTGCTCTAGCAGTGTGAATGTCCTTAGCTCTTGGGGCATTTTTGTAATAACTCATAAGGTAGTGGCTCTCCAGCTTTACCATATTAGGACACTGTCACCTGCACACAGGACCTGCACAAGGGAAAGTTGGTTACCATTAACCATTTTTAAAAATATGTGACCAAGAAGGCCCTGGGGTAAAAACACACCCCAATTCATTTTACCATGGGGTAGATTTATACCTTGGCCTGGGGTAGAAATCTACTTTGTCACATTTCATGTTAGTTTGCACATTCAAGCAATTTAAGTGCCAAAAGACTGGGGTAAAAATCTACCTCATGAGCCACACAATGTTGTATTTTTCAAGGGCTAAGATGAAGCAAGTGTACCTGTAATGTAGCATGCTCCCTTCTGAAAGACCCTTTGCCCTGCTCTGACATTAATGAGAATCAGGCCCAGAAAATCTAATATTTTCCCTCTCTGGAGGCAAGACAGCATTTAGCAGTTTTGAAGAAAACAAGTTAAAAATAAATAAATCAGGAGTTGCCAGCGACACAACACTTAAGAAAATGTAAATAATCATTTTCAATCTATTTTTATAGCAACGTGCTTGAATGTGTTTGTTCCTATTTCACTGTATTATCAATTTTATTCCATATTCCACTGATACCACAGTAAGGATCTAAATTAGCATAATCTTAGCCTGTTACCAACACATACCGGCTCCTCGCACTATTCAGCTTTCCAGGACCAATGATATATGTGAATGTGTATTTTAGGTGTTTCTGGATGATTCCCCACTCCCTGCTTCCATTTTCTCTCTCTCTTTTTAAAAAAAAAATAATAAAAAAAGGTCTGAATATGTGATTAGATTGAAATTGCTCATTTTCCCACTCTTGAAGAATGAAAATAACTTTTCTAGACTACAAAGAAGATAACAGGAAACAAAATTAGGGAATTATGCAAACACAAAACCAATAAATAATATTAAGATCTACTGTGACAAGAGATGAAGCCAAGCTGCAAAATTCAAAGTGCAAGATTGATTCTGTATTGTTAAAAATTGCACCACTGGAGTAGAGAGAGAAAAAGAAAACAATAGTGACAGAATTAAGGACAGCATGCAAAATAACTTTTCATAAAGGTAGCAAAAACTGGGGGGGGGAAGTCTCCCCCAAACTCAAAGACTTTGGCTGCTTAAGAGTAAATTTTGCATGATTTGTTCCTAAGCAGCTAAAGTATGCATGATGTCTGAGAACACACACTGCTGTGTGAATTTGCCCAGCTAGACAGATACTTTTTTATTAGCAGTGCTTACAAATACTCAAGCTTTTTAGGAGAGAACCTATAGTCAATGGAAGCTAGGGCACAACAGCTAATGCTGTGACTATTTTGATTTAATTAAATCTAAGTCACTACTCCAGGTTGTTCCTTTGCAATCTTTCCCAAATAGGCATGGCAAACAATGGTTTTACTGTGAAGTAAAGTGTTCACACTACAGCTACTTTGAAATAAAAGTGAAGAGGATTTTTAGGATTTATATAAGGAGCTGCCTGAGTCAGATCAATGGTCCATCTTAGC
Organism: Sphenodon punctatus; assembly: GCA_003113815.1. Taxonomy (NCBI): domain Eukaryota; kingdom Metazoa; phylum Chordata; class Lepidosauria; order Sphenodontia; family Sphenodontidae; genus Sphenodon; species Sphenodon punctatus. Next base: position 1,028,595 of record QEPC01007208.1, read on the forward strand.
CCAATATTGTCACAACCAGACACAGCAGCAGGGTTTCAAAGCTGGCTCTCCAGCAGAGACCTCACTCAGACATGCTACCTGAGACCCTCCAGGATCCCCAGCAGAGGTCTCATACAGGTGTGCCACCAGAGATCCTGAATCAGAGATGCTGGGGATTAAACTTGGGACCTTATACATGCAAGGCATGTGCTCTATCACCTGAGCCATGGATTTTCAGAACTCAGTGGACAATTAACTTGTTGGAGCTTGTTGCCAAAAGATGTGGTCAAAGGCCAGTAGCATACCTGGGTTTAAAAAAGGTTTGGCTAAGTCTTTGGAGGATAGGTCCATTTATGGCTATTAGCCCAAGTAGGTTGGGAGATGTAACCTCTGACTTTTGGGAGCTTGGAGTGAACAGCAGGGAATGGTTCACTCCATTATGACCTCTTGGGTACTTCTCAGAAGCGACGAAGAATGGCCACTCAGAGACAGGATGCTGACCCAGTATGGCATTTCTTATGACTACATACTTCTCTTCCTACTCTTGAATAACTTTGGTTTATGGCTATTTATGTGTGAATGAATCAGAAGTTAAAATTAAGTAAGGCTTACCTACACTGAGGTATCTGTTAGTCAGAACATGGCTTCAGAAAAAAAGCAACTCTCATTGACTTCCAGTGGCTTTAAACAGGTATGGCAAATAGCTATGGAATTCTAAATCCATATGTGCAGCTCTTCTTTAACAGTTATAAACTCTCTTTAAATTAGTAGGAACACTTGTGATCCCCACACACACACGCACACACACACACACACACCAGGAGCATGTGAAAACCATCTTTTGTTTTTGTTCTCTCATTTTCTTGCAGCAGTAACTGTAAGAAAGTTAAAGGCAGTACTGCTCTCCATTATAAACAGGGGACTGCTGAAGCCACAATATTGAGAAAATCGCTTCAGCTACAGTTCTGAAAATGTATCCATGGCTTATATTTGTGGGGAGAGTCATATGTGCAAAGACTGAAGAAGATCCAGCCAGAAAATTGGAAGTTATAACTGTTTAAAAGTTAATTGGTTGTGGTCAAATGCACAGCATCCTGACTATTTTGAATCATTGATATCTCTCCTCCCCCCCAATGAGTTGAGCCCCCACATTTCACAGCCTTGGTGCTTAAGATCTAGATCAAGTGCTGGTGTAGTGTCAGAATGATTAGTGCAGTCAAAAACTAGTTCTTAAACATTAAAAAATCAGTTCTGCTGGCTGGCGCATGCGCAGTCGAGCAGCCACCGACCACCATTTCTGGTGTTAGGAAAAAACAGCATAAGGAAAGTTACATGACTCTGCTTTTTAAAATCACGTAACTTTATCAAGAGCCAGCTCTGTCACAAAGAATTTGACATAAAACTGACTATAGCTTCATTACCCACTTGTCTCAGAAATCCAGCAAGAGGCATCTCTAGTCAGTTTAATGTCAATTACCTCTTGCCTCACTTGAAAAGTTGCATGACTTATTTATTCACTCTGTGGGGTGGATTTTGAGCAATCCATATCACTTCTCCCTGGACAAGTTGAGCCCCCAGACTTCACAGCCTTGGAGCATGAGATATAGATCGAGTGCTGACGTAGTGTGATAATGACTGGTGCAGCCGAAAAGGAGATATTAAGCATTAAAAAAATCAGTTCTGCAGGCTGGGGTATGCACAGTTGAGCAGCCTCTGACTGTCATTTGTGTTGTTAGAAAAAACAGTATAAGGAAAGTTACGTGACTCTGCTTTTTAAAATCATGCAACTATCAGGAGCCAGTTTTGTCAAAAAGACTTTAAGCTCTAGTCGGTTTCATATCAATTACCATCTTGCCTCAGAACGCCAGCAAGAGGACGTGCTACTCAGTTTCATGTCAATTATCCTCTTGCCTCACTCCATACTTTTCACTCCCTGTGAAAAGTCTGCAACTTTTCATACAGGGTGCAAAGTAGAGAGCAAAAAGTTGCAGACTTTTCATTCTCTATGAAAGCTACGACGATGAACAATTTTTTCAAACTGCCTTACCTCTGTCCTTTTGTACAGAATTGAACTGTGTACAACCGATTGTATAAAGTTGTCTACAATGACTGTCAACAGTTCACTGTATAACATGTATACAGTTTTTATACATGTAAACGACAGTTGAGGTTTGAAAAAATTGTTCATCGTCAAATTATGATAAAGAAATGATCAATAAAGAAATAATGTGATAGTTTCGTTAGTGATAAATAATAAAAGTATGATCAGGAATTAAGTATATATATATATTACATTAACGTTGAAGGTAAATTATGAAATATAGATAGAAAATCTGTAAATAATTTCCATGCTTTTTGGCGTTTAATTTTCGTTGTATGTTAAATGTTTTTTGGAGTTTAAGTTAGGGGGAAATGTATTCTGTGAAATGGTTTTGAAAAGGAAAGTTTTCTGTTTTGGAAATGGTTCTGCCTTTAACAGTTTTTTACATGGTAAAGTTTTTGTTTTAGAAATTTCTATTTGCTTTGTTCTTGCCTGACATTTTGTAGCTGTCCATTAATACATCTCTCACGTGGTTGAAGACTCATCTGAAAATATGCCCGGTTAGGTTTTAATGTCATTATAATACAGTTAAGCTTAAATTTCTCTCTAAACCCCACTTGGGGGGTTGGGAATCAGGGCTTGAAAGGCAGCTGGCTGCTTTGACATGCTTCCTAAAGGGGTAAATTGAGAGCATTTAAATTAACTGCAGATTTATCCAGGTAAGTAAAAAGTATGTTTCAAATTAAATGGAGACACCACTGAAGCAGTAATGAGTGCAACAGCTGGGCCAAAAGGTGAAAAAAATGTAAGCTGCTTTTAAGTTCAGATGCTCAAAAGCACCAAGAGTAGGCAGCCAAGCTTCTTAAGGAAGTAAGCCTGCATTGCCTCCTATTTAAGTGCTATGATTTGCAGGTGGGTGGGTGGGTTTAAGCAGAATTTTTCATTAAAAATGAAAGGTATGATTATTTTTAGATCCCAGCAGAGCTTAAAAAAATAAAATAATTGAGAGAAACATAAGATGGCTCTTCTAGCAATGCTAAATGCCATGAAAGCCAGAACCTGTGAGGAGGGGTCTGGGCATAGGGGGATGTTATGCCATCATGCCCCTTCCCCCTCCACAAGAAAGGGGGTACAGACAGGGGCAGAGAAATTTGTATGGAGTATACAGAGTTGGGGGGAGGGGGATGAGGATAAGAGGGCTGGTTGTTGCAATTCTATCGTATTATTGGGTCTGATTTATTGTATTTTTGATAGTACCTCCCAGAGAGCATATGGCTGCTGTGTAGGTCCTACGTGACAGAGGTGATGACAAAGTAGTTTGAATATCTTCTTTTATTGGACCAACTTTTGTTGGGGAGAATGAGCAAGCTTTCTGACCTCACAGGATCCTCCCTCAGACAAGTAGAACTTGCCTGAGGAAGGACCTTGCGAGGTCCAAAAGCTTGCACATTTCTACCAACAACAGCTGGTCCAATAAAAGATATCATTCAAACTACTTTGTCTCCATCTCTGTTGCTACTTTTGTATTTTTAATGTTTTGCACCTGTGGCAGCAACATTTGTATTTTAATGTGGGGATGTTTAGACAGAGAAAGGGTTTGGGGGTTGCATTGGCGGGCATGTTATCTGGATTTTTAGTCTCTCTAAGCTGCCCCAAGTTGAGTTAGAGGATCAGCTGTTTCCCCGGAATAAAGGGTGGGGGAGCCCTAATAATTACATTTTTGTTATAACTGCAAATCATGAAGTTTAAACCCATCTTATTTGCATAATGAGATCATGACAGCAGCCAATTCTACAATACAGGCCATGGTCGAAGCAAGACCACAGGCTCCGGAAGGACTATGAAACTAGTAAGTATCTAGTACTCCTTAGTTTAGAAGTAGACCCACATCACAGCCACACATACTCTGCAAAGACAACCTGATTGGAAATTGATATTAAGTGATTGCAGTCTTCATTGACACACTTCCCAATATGTTCCTGTCCTCCCTGCCCAGGCTAAACTGTTCAGAGAATCAATCAAAGCTTCTTTGCTATTTAACATTTGCTGGAAGGCTAGCACTAATATACAATGGATTATATACATACAATACAACTTCAGGATAACGCATCCCCTTGGGAACAGGGAAAAGTTTGTTATATCATGGTGTTTACTATAATAGGCAATTTGCTGCAACAAAATAATTTTTGTTTTATTTATTTATTTATTATAAATACTTATACCTCGCATCCTCCTGCACCTTGGCAGCTTGCAGCAACGAACAACATATCAAAACACATTAAAAAAAAATACACAAAGCTAAAACATTAAAATATAAAAAATACTAAAAGGCAGGATATTAAAAAGCCCAAAAGGCAGAAAACCCTCCCACCCAATCCTCCTCCCCGAATGTCTAGTGGAACAACCAGATCTTACAAGTTCTTCGGAAAGAGGGAAGGTCCAGGGATAAACGGGTCTCCATCGGCAGCGAGTTCCACAGCCTAGGTGCAGCCACCAAGAACGTCCTCCCCGCCGTCACCACCCGGGATACCTGGGGGATCTTGAGTTGGGTGCCGACGGCAGGGGCCGCGAAATGATCTGGGGCCTGAGGTGGTCTTACAGATAAGCAGGCCCCAAGCTGTTTACGGCTTTATAAGTCATCACCAACACCTTGAATTGGGCCCGGAAGACTATAGGCAGCCAGTGCAGAGAGCGGAGCACAGTTATAATGTACTCACGGTGACCCGTCCTGCATTAGGAGACGGGCCACCACATTCTGCACCAGCTGCAGCCTCCGGACCGTCTTCAAAGGTAGCCCCACGTAGAGCGCGTTACAGTAGTCCAATTGAGAATCCAAGCAGAGCTGTGAGTCGACGAGCACCCCCAAGCTACGGACCTGAGAGGCCGGGGGGGGGAGGGGGAGATCCCACCGAGAACGGGAGCCACCACAACCCCAGCCCTCCCCACCGACATCACCTCCATCTTGTTGGGATTCAGCCTCAGATGATTCGCCCTCATCCAATCCCTCACAGCCATCAAGCACCAGGTAAGCACCGAGACTGCAGGACCTTGATCTTCAGAAAACGAGAGATAAAGTTGTGTGTCATCGGCGTACTGATGACATCGCACGCCAAACCCTCTCATGACCTCCCCCAAGAGTTGCATATACACATTGAACAAGAGAGGGGACAAAATAGAACCCTGCAGGACTCCACACGTGAGGTCCCGGGGAGATGACGTATATTCCCCGAGGACCACTCGCTGAGTTCTCCCTGCCAGAAATGCGCAGAACCATTTAAGAACAATTCCACTCACCCCAGNCCTCCGGACCGTCTTCAAAGGTAGCCCCACGTAGAGCGCGTTACAGTAGTCCAATTGAGAGGTAATGAAAGCATGGATGATGGTTGCCAGGTCCGAGTTAGAGACATACGGCCGCAGCCGTTGCACCAGATGTAACTGAAGAAATGCTCCCCTCGCCACAGCTTCAATCTGACAATCCAAGCAGAGCTGTGAGTCGACGAGCACCCCCAAGCTACGGACCTGAGAGGCCGGGGGGGGGAGGGGGAGATCCCACCGAGAACGGGAGCCACCACAACCCCAGCCCTCCCCACCGACATCACCTCCATCTTGTTGGGATTCAGCCTCAGATGATTCGCCCTCATCCAATCCCTCACAGCCATCAAGCACCAGGTAAGCACCGAGACTGCAGGACCTTGATCTTCAGAAAACGAGAGATAAAGTTGTGTGTCATCGGCGTACTGATGACATCGCACGCCAAACCCTCTCATGACCTCCCCCAAGAGTTGCATATACACATTGAACAAGAGAGGGGACAAAATAGAACCCTGCAGGACTCCACACGTGAGGTCCCGGGGAGATGACGTATATTCCCCGAGGACCACTCGCTGAGTTCTCCCTGCCAGAAATGCGCAGAACCATTTAAGAACAATTCCACTCACCCCAGGCCAGTCCCACAGCCTTGTCACCAACATCTCATGATCAACGGTATCAAACGCTGCCAACAGATCCATTAAGATCAAAATAGATGATCTTCCCTGATCTAATTCACGGCGTAGGTCATCAATCAAGGCCACAAGTGCAGTCTCCGTGACAAACCCCGGGTGAAAGTCAGTCTACAAGGGATCAAGTAAACTGACCCGGTCCAGATGCCCCTGTAACTGCCGGGCATCTGTTCAATAACCTTCCCTAAAAATGGAAGGTTAGAGACTGGCCGATAGCTGGCCGGGAAGTCAACACTCAAAGATGGCTTCTTGAGCAGAGGCCGCATCACCACCTCCTTGAGGCGGCTCGGCACTCTGCCCTCCCTAAGGGAGGCATTGACCGCCCCCCGCCAGCAGCAGCCTTGATGTCTCCCGGCTGGCCTTCACCAGCCAGGACAGGCATGGTTCTAATTCACAACAGGTGGCCCATACTGTCCCAAGGACCTCCGCCGCATCAGCAGGCGACAGCCATTAAAACTGATCCCACAAAAACTGACATGGCGGGGCTTCCCCTACCTCTAGCTCACTTCCTGTCACAAGTGCAGCATTGAGGTCGTGATTAATCTGAGCGATTTTATCCGCAAAACAGTCAGCAAACATGTCACAGTGGGCACTGGAAAATTCCAGTTCCAGGCGGAGAGAAGTCTGACTGACCAGCTGCTGCACCAACCGGAAAAGCTCCACTGGACGTGACTTTGCAGATGCAACGAGGGCAGCAAAGAATTCTTTCTTTGCTGTCCGCACCACAACAGCATACGCTCTTAAACTAGCTCTATGCTGCAAATCGGTCAGCTTCAGTACAAATCCAGCGCCACCGTCGCTCCAACTGCCGCCCATCTTGTTTCATCCGGCGCAGATCCTCCGTGAACCAAGGTGACCCCTGCCGTCGGCACTCTCGGAGCGGATGCCTAGGGGCCGTTCGGTCGATGGCCTCAGTCAGCAAGCTGTTCCAAAGAGCAGGGAGGTCATCAAGCGAGCAGTCATCGAGATCAGGGGGTAATTCCATATCAGGTATTGAGGCTCTTCACCTTGTGTTTGATTTGGTGGGTGACAGTTTGGGAGTGCTGCTTGTATACCGTGCACCTACCTGTGCAGCAGCCTCCCTACATGCTTTAGCGGAGGTGGTGTCAGGGGTAGTGTTGTGGTCCCCAAAGTCAGTAGTCGCCTTGGGGGACTTCAACATTCATGTCGACACTATATGGGAGCAGAGCATGAGTTCATGGCCGCCATGGCAACCATGGACCTGTCCCAGAGAGTTATCAACCGGACACATCAGGGGGGACATACCTTAAACCTTGTGTTTTGCACCGGCCTTGAGGCAGGTGTTCCGTTAGTGGGGGAGTTATCAGCTGTACCCTTGTCACGGACGGACCATTACTTCCTGCAGGCCTCGCTCCTGGAAAGGTGCAGAACTGATTCGGATGTTTCGCCCTCAGAGGCTGATGGAACCAGATCGGTTCCGGAAGGCTCTGGGTGAGTTTCCCTCTCACCTGGACAACTGTTCCATCGATGACCTTGTCTTGTTATGGAATACCTTGCTGACGGAAACCACTGATTGGACAGCTCCTAGGCATCCGCTGCCTAGGTGACAGCTCCGCAGGCTTCCTTGGTTCTCCGAGGAACTGCGGGAGCTGAAGCAAGAAGGGTGGCGGTTGGAGCAACGGTGGCATTGTTCGCGTGCTGAAACCGACAGATTACGTCATAGAGCCAGTTTAAGAGCCTATGCCGTAGCTATGCGGGCAGCAAAAAAGGAGTTTTCTGCTACCCTCGTAGCATCCACTAAATCCCGTCCAGCAGAGCTTTTCCAGGTGCTGCGAGGGCTGGTCAGTCCGGCCTCCCTCTGCCTTGGAGCGGAGTCATCTACTGCTTGCTGTGACATGTTTGTGGATTATTTTGTGGATAAAATTGCTCGGATTCACCACGACTTTGATGCTGCAATTAATACATATGGGGAACTGGAGATTATGGAAGCCGTGTCTTGTCCAGTTTTGTGGGATCAATTTCAGTCGGTGACACCCGCTGATGCGATTGGTGTTCTTGGGACTGTTAGGGCCACATTTTGTGAATTAGATTTTTGCCCACCCTGGCTGATTAAATCTTCCCGGGAGACAATGGGGCCGTTGCTGGCTGAGGTGGCCAACGCCTCCCTTTGGGAGGGCAGAGTGCCGGGCTGTCTCAAAGAGGCAGTGGTTCGGCCTCCGCTCAAGAAACCATCGCTTGACATTGACTCCCTTGCCAGTTAACCGCCTGTCTCTAACCTTCCCTTTTTAGGGAAGGTTATCAAATGGGTAGTGGCTCAGCAGCTGCAGGGACATCTTGACCACATCGGTTATCTGGACCCCTTTCAGTGGGGATTTTGTCCGGGGTATGTCACCGAGACTGCGCTTGTGGCTTTGGTGTATGATCTGCGCCAGGAAACGGACCGAGGTCATTCAACCCTGTTAGCTCTATTAGATCTTTCGGCTGCACTTGATACAGTTGATCACGGGATGTTGGTGACGCAACTGCGGGATTGCGCAGGGGTGGGCGGGACGGTTCTTGAATGGTTCCACTCTTTCCTGACCGGTAGAATGCAGTGAGTGGTTCTTGGGGAGTCTTTTTCATCATACTGAGACGTCTCATGTGGAGTCCCGCAGGGTTTGGTTTTGTCCCCTCTCGTGTTCAACGTATACATGCAGCCACTCGGTGATGCGATCGGAAGGTTCGGCGTGCAGTGTCATCAGAATGCTGATGACACATAGCTGTATCTCTCTTTTTCAACAGACCCAGGCCCTACAGTCTCGGTGCCTACTCGGTGTTTGACGGCTGTTGGGGACTGGATGAGGACTAACCGACCGAGGCTGAATCCCGACAAGACAGAGACGATGTTGGTGGGTAAGGCGAAGGAGATGGTGGCCCCCGTTATTGGCGGGGTCTGCCCTCCATTGGTACCCCAGGTACGGAGTCTGGAGGTGCTCCTCAACACGTAGCTCCACCTGGATGTCCAGGTGGAGGCTGTGGCGAGGAGTACCTTTTGCCAATTACATGTGGTGCGACGGCTTCAGCCGTTTGTCTCAGGCTCTGACCTGGCCACCATCATTCATGCTTTCATCACCTCCAGATTGGACTATTGTAATACGCTCTACGTTGGGCTACCCATGGGATGGCTCGGAAACTGCAACTGGTGCAGAATGCAGTGGCCCATCTTCTGGTAGGACTGGGCCGTCAGGAGCATATTACACCAGTGCTCCGCTCTCTGCACTGACTGCTGGTGGTTTTCTGGGCCCGATTCAAGGTGTTGGTTTTGGCCTATAAAGCCCAAAACGGCCTAGGCCCTACCTATCTGCAGGATCGCCTCACTCCCCAGGCGCTGGATCAACCCCTGCGGTCATTGGGGGGTGCCCTGCTAGAGGTTCCCCAAGTCTTCCGGGGGGCTATGCAGGGGAGGGTGTTCTCGGTGGCCGCACCACGACTGTGGAGCTCCCTTCCTGTGGAGGCCCGGTTTGCCCTGGATCTCTCCTCTTTTCGGAGAAATTGTAAGACCTGGCTGTTCCGCCAGGCATTTGGCGGGAGAGATGAGTGAGGGGGTGGAGGTTTTTTTGGGGGGTATGGGGTTATTTTCTTTCCCTCCTTTTAGTTGTTTTAATTGTTTTAATGTTGTTTTACAAATTGTAAGCCCCCCCCGAGCTGCCTGTGGCAGGAGGGGCGAGGTAATAAAAGTTTGAAATAAATAAATATAAAATAAAAGAGCATTCCAGAACCTTTCTGGTTCCATAAGTCTCCAGGGGCGGACCCAACGAACCAGTCCTACACCTTTCCAGGGGCAGACGTGCACCAAGAGCCTGGTCTGGAGGAGGTAATGATCCGTCCATGACAAGGGTAAAGTTACCACATCCCCCACCACCGGATCCCCTGCCTCAAGGCCCCTGAAGAAATGCCCAATTTAAACTGAATATCAATACACTTTTTTTTAAAAACCCAGTCTATTGCTTTGATCCACATTTAAATAGTAAAGAAATGTAAAAAGCAAAAAATATATACATTTGAATATTGAGTACATTATAACTGTATTCCCTTTCCCTTAAAAAAACCCTACAGCATATATTTCTTGTACTTTTTTAAAATAAAAACTGTTGCAATCTTAATCATTGCAAAAATCTGCAAGTTAAAGATCTGGCTGTCCTTGAGGGGGGGTTGTTATATCAGGGTCAATCCCGCCCATACATTCATTATAGTGGGGCTATTTTAAATTGAGGGAAAATAGTTCTTGGAGTTTGGATTGTTATAAATGGAGGTTCATTATAAGAAGTGTTTTATAGTGAAGTATGACTACCATAAAATATATTTTTTATCGGAAGCAGACAATACATTCCCAGCCCATATTCCAACATTTAAAAATAAGCATTTAGATGAAAGCCAGCGGGAGCAAAACAAAACCTCTCAAGCTGTTCTTTGTAAGGAGTTCCTTGCTACCCTGGCAAAGTGCATATCAGTTCTCTTTATCATCACTAAAGCTGGGGTTATCAATTAGTTTAATTTAAGGGAAATGAATAAGTCTAAATTCCTAGAATCTCCTCATGCAAAAAAAGAAAGAAAGAAAAAGAAAAAAAGATTGTCGACTGACAACTTCATCAGAGGAGCATATACAAAAACTGACCTACAAATCATTCTGGGAACCTGAACACACGTCGTTGGGAACAGCCATACTTAGCCAGACCAATGTTCCATCTACCCAGTATTCTGTTTCTGACGGTGGAGTTATATTGGTAACGAAGCGGTATCCTAAATAGAAATTGTTTGAAATAGAACGTGACACTGCAGCTGAAAGTAGATTTGAAATAACCAAGAAATGCAGCTGAATCACAGTCTAGCCACTTTTTGGAGAACTTTTATTTGTATAAAATACATCTCTTTCTTCAGACTTTCCATGAAGCATCTGTCTCTCATACTGTCAAGTCCAGCTGGACTTCCCAATCTTTGGTTTTTGCAGAGACATCAAAATGATTATAGGCTCAATGTCATTGTGTGTGCATGTTAGGGCTGGGCACTTGAACCCCAACCCTGAGCTTGGTTGGAGATGGCTTTCCTTGGGTGCCACTGCCTGAACTGGCTGCAATATTTTATTTATTAAAATTTAAACCCCGCCCTTCCCCAAAGGCTCAGGGCAGCTGACAACAAAAACACAAGAAAAATAATACAGATCCAAAGTAATACGATAAAATCCCCTAAAAATCCCTACCTTCACCCATCCAACCTCTATCCCCACCTGCCGAAAGCTCCGCCAAAAAGAAATGTTTTACACCGCCTCTGGAATAGGCTCAACCTCGGGCTCTGGTCGACCTCCGGGGCAAGGGAGGTTATAATACTGGGGCTGAGAATGTCTTTCTGCGGGACCTTGTTTTATGGACAAGATCAGCTGGTGGTACCCGGAAGAGGGTGCTCCTAGCAGGTCGCAGTGGAGCATGGTAACTAAGTCAAGGATGTGCACCTGAGACCTCACGAGTTCACGCATGTATCCTTGTCTCTTCCTCTTTTTCCCCCACCCTTTGTGTTTCCTCCTCCCCCCCGCCTCTCTTAGATTGTAAGCCTGCTGGGACAGGGAGCGTGTTTCTTTCTTACAATTGTAAAGTGCCAGGCACATTGCTGGAGCTATATAAACGTTTATTATTATTATTAATAATAATAATAATGGTAGGACAGGTGATCTTTCAGGCATTTGGTGCCCAAACAATTTAGGGTTTTAAAGGTCAAAATCACCACCTTGAATTGTGCCCAGAAAGTCCCCAACAGCACCCAGGCAGTATAAGTTCTAGGTCCCTTGTTTCGCCTCCCCTGGTTTTAGGCCACACCCAACCAGCTTCCTGATTGGTCCTCAGCCTGTATTTAAGGCATGCTGAGAGCAACAGGAAGCTGGTGGAGCATCTGTGTTGACTCCTGTTCCTGCCCGCTTGGATCTTGCCTTGCTGACTGCACCAGGCTATATCTTTCATTGTTGAGTTCCTGGTGGTTTCTCTTGGGTTTGTCACTGTATCTTTGTTATGTATTATTGCTAAGCCTTGCCCTTCCTAGTTGCCCCTATCTTCCTTGCTGTCTTAGTATAGCCAAGCCTTGCTACCTGTATGCATTGTCCCACTCCTCTCTACAGCCACAGCCAAGCCTTGTGATCTCCTTCCTACGTTTATGCCTTTCCCCGGCTCACACTCCCTTCTACAGCCGTAGCTAAGACTTGTGATCTCCTTGCACCCTTCCTCAATCCTCCCTACAGGGTTGGACCCATCAGTCCCTGACAATACACAGATTGCTAATATTTTTCCAACAGTTGTGACCTAAGAACCTCATGCATTTTGGCCATGATGCACAAAAACATCTCTATTCCATCAGGCTTTCCCTAGCTCCTCCCATCCACAGGCTGCTCACTAATGCATCTTCTATTTCTCTATCATTCGGGGCCTCCTTCTACCCTGTAACTCAGCTAAACACGGGCATCTGCCACTTCTAAACTCTGTGAATATCTCCCCGTCTCTCCCTCTGTTCCCTCTCCTTTGTCCATTTGAGATTGCAAGCCCACTGGGGCAGGAACCCGTGTCTAATTTAATGATTGTTCACTGCCAGGCACATTGAGGGTACTATATAAATAGTTTAACCACAGCTTACTTTGGAGTACTTTCGTAGCTCTTCAATGAGACTACTCCAGAGTAAGGGGTTTGTGGACCACAGCCTGTTTGTAGGGTATTTACAAAGATGAAATTCTATTTAAAACATGAAACACACACCATCTATGTATTTTCTTTATGAAACTGCCTTTATGGTCCATTGAGCAACGGCTACTGTGCAGATATAAGTTTAATTTGCTGGGAGGTTTCATCATAATTTTTTTTTAAAAACCAGACTACAGCTGTCAAGAATAGAAACAGAAAGGGCAATAATAAAATTAAAAACTACAAGCTGCACACATGCATTTGAAAAAAACTATTATGTCGAATGGTGGGAGGGAATAGAGAGAAATACACTGTCACAACATTGCTTCCAACTCGCTTGATGAAGTGAGCAGACATGAAACCGTGCATAAAATTTCTGTAAATATCTGTGGAAGAGATACCTAAAGCCAGCAATAAAAAAAATCCCCAAACCCAACTCCTTAGAAGACCAAATCCATATTGCTCTATTATATAGCGCAGAAGGGGGAATCTTTTCCCTCCCACGGGCCACTCTGAAAATGAGTACAAGTTCCATGGGTCAGACAGGAGTTGGGGAGGGGTTCAAATCACAGCTCTATGTAGAGCTGAAACGAGTACCCACAAAAACAGGTATATTTCCAGTACCCAAATCGAACCAAATATTTTGGGTACTTTTCAATATTCAAACTTGTTTTCTATCGGGGACCCGAAATACCAAAATACCTACAACCAGGTATGCCAAAATCCTGATTTTGTCCCAGTTTCATCCTGGTTTTGTCCTGAATTTCATGATTTTTCAGGAAAATTCGATATTGTGTTATACTGGCTGTTGGTATTTCAGTATTTCAAGTACCCAAACAGTATTTGGGTACTGATTTGGATACCCAAAACAGCACCCCAAAATGTAGGTACTACCCACAGGTAACAAATCAGGTACCCATTTCAGCTCTAGATCTGTACCATGGATCCATCTCCCCTGTCCTTGAGTGCACACCCTCATCTCAACTCCCTTCTGCTGAGCTCATTCTTTCAGTGCTTGAGGGTAGGGAACTGGATTTGTGGGGCCAGATCTAAGAATTGGAAAGGAGGCTAATAAAAAATAGACATGGGCTGCATTTGGCTGAGGGGCCACAAGTTCCTCACCCCTGAAAGGAACCCTAATAGTTCCATAAGAGTGGCGTATTATGTTCGGTTTGGGACATCTAACTTTAGACAAGTTGGAGGGAGCTGAGAAGAGTGGGATGGAAATAATAAAGGACTTGGGAAGCAAGTCTTAGGAGGAAAGACTAAAAGAATGGTCTGTACCAGAATAACCTGCAGGAAGTTAGGATAACGGTTTTCAAATATGTTTTAAAGGACAATAGTTCACCATAGTCACCGAGGGATGAAGCCCTGCTTGGATCAGAAATTGCGGACCAAACAGGTCATATTCGGCCCAACAGAGTCAAGGTCTTTCATGGACCAATCCAATCTGACCACATTCTGGCCACAAGAAACCCCATACATTATGGAACACCATAACATTACAATGTTCCATAAGGGACAAGACCACCGGCGGATGTGGAACCTGACCCACGTTAGGGTGGCGAGCAGGTCCAACACAGACCAGACAGGACCAAACTGTGTCCAGGCCTCTCCTGGAAATAGACCAAGAAACAATGTTCTTAAGCTGCTGGAAAGAAGAGTTAGCATAAACAGTAGGAAAAGATGCCTAATTGAAAGAGGGTTGGCAGTGGAGCAAGTTACTAAGGGCGGCTGTGGAGTCCTCATCATTGAATTTTTTAAAGTTAGGCTGGATAATCATCACTCAGAAATACTCACAAGTTAAGTAATCCGGCCTCTGTGCAGGATAATGGACTAAATGACCTCAGATTTCTTCCAGCCCTACAATTTTTTGTGAAATACTACAGAAATCAGTCACTAAAAATCGTGATTTTCTTATTGATCAGACTCTCCCTGTGACTTCATTATATACTCTTTGCCTGGGCTGTGCAGCACCTTGCATGGCAGGAAGTCACTTTGATTGTAAATTAAAATTTCGACAGAATTAATGAATTCATCTGTTCCTCGAGTAGAACAGCACATTCAAAGTAATAGGCTTCTAACACACAGAATTTAAGCCCCCGTTTATTTTCCACAGTACAAAGCTTGTAGTCTTCAAGAATGACATCTAGCAAGATGGCTACTGCTGTATTGTTTGTGCCAGCGGGTGAAGGCTTCTGAGCAGGCAGCCGGCTCTGTCCTGATAAATCACTCCAAAATACAATGGTACCCTCTGAGACAACACTCTGTCTCTTGTTCCTTTTGATGTTAAGAACTTTCCTAATCTCTAGGTTAGACTGAAACAGTCAGGGTCTTCAAAGGTCAGTGGAACGAGGCTAATTTTTAAACAAACCAGAGAATGCATCTTCCAGCTAAAACCCTCCTGGCTATTAAGACATTGGATACACTTTTAGCTACCTCAGATAATATTGTACATTACACACAGTAAGATATTTGTTACAGTCCTTCACACTGCTCAGCTTAGTGGGTGTTTCTAGGCAAGTTTAGCCATGAGAGAGAAAATAAATGGCTATGAATCAGCCCTCTTTTTTCAATTAAATAGAATTTCTAGAAACAATAGAACTTCAGGATTATGTCTGGAGAAAACAAATGTATCCTGGTGAAACACAAAAAACAGTTCAATTGAGCCACAGAAACCTTCCATGTATTTTAAAGTACTGATTTATGAAAACCTTACTCTGCCCTTTAGCTCGATCTTATTTTTTTAAAATAAATTTTATCTTTATTAATAATTCAAAGGAGAATGTACAAATTTAGTATTACATATCATCATAACACGCATTTCCCACCTCGTACAATCTCCATAACCCTACACTCTAAATCTTTAGGAACAGGTTTCTCAGTATAAATGAGAAACTTTGTGCAAAGACAGCACTAACATTTTTTTATTATTATTATTATTATTATTATTATATTATATTATATTATATTATATTATATTATATTATATTATATTATATTATAT
>QEPC01007208.1:1044509-1065067 GCA_003113815.1 Sphenodon punctatus
GGTGGGTTTTGAGGAGGGACTTGAGGTGTGGAGGGTGGGGGCAAGGCAGCCGAGGGCAGGGAGGGAGTTCCAGGCGTGCGGGGCAGCGAGGGAGAAGGGATGAAGGCAGTTGGGGGAGCAGGGAAAGGGTGAGGGAGGGGATGGAAGAGGAGTGAAGGGCTCGAACAGGGGTTCGGAGGGAGACGAGGGCAGAGAGGTAGGGGGGAGCGAAGTTGTGAAGGGCTTTGTAGGTGAAGACGAGGAGCTTGTGCAGAATATGCTCAGGTAGAGGGAGCCAGTGGAGAGAGGAGAGGAGAGGCTGCACATGGTCAAAGCAGCGGGCTAGGTGGATGATCCTGGCAGCAGAGTTTTGGACAGAGATGAGGGAAGAAAGGTGAGAGTGGGGAAGGCCAGTGAAGAGGAGGTTATTTACCCTTATAAACAAGGAGCAGTTATTTACCCTCTCAGCTTGTACTAGAACTAGGGGACACTCCATGAAACTCATGGGTGGCAAGTTTAAAACAAATAAAAGAAAATATTTTTTCACTCAGCGTATAATTGGGTTGTGGAATCTAGTGCCAGAGGCTGTGGTAAGGGCCAGTACTATAGCTGAGTTTAAAAGAGGTTTGGACAAGTTTCTGGAAGCTAGGTCCATTAGCAGCTATTAGCCAGACAGGATCGGGGAACATGGGTGGGGGGAAACAACAGAGAATGGATCCACCAGTGTGACCTGTTGGGTGCTTTTCCCAAGCCACCGTGATTGGCCACTGTCGGAGACAGGATGCTGGGCTAGATGGACCATTGGTCTGACCCAGTGTGGCACTACTTATGTTCTTATGTTGCAGGTGTTCATGCTTAGCTTAGTTACAGGGGAGGAGGGAAATCCTGAAGGATGAGACAGTTTCAGGCATGAGGGAGTTTCAGGCACAGGGGGCAGCAGCATGGGAGAAGGACAAAGACAGTTTAGGGAGGAGAAGACTCTGGGGTGGGTGAGGGTGGTAGTAGAAGAGGAGCAAAGTTTCCAAGTGGAAATGTAGCAGGAAACGAGGGCAGAAAGATGAGGAGGAGCAAGGTCATGAAGAGGCTTGAAGGTGAAGACAAGGAGTTTGTACAGGATGAGCAGGGGGAGCCGAGCCAGTGGAGGGAGGAAGTTTAACACAGAAGTCACAGAGGTGGGCACTAAATTCATTCCAAAGATCAGGTGGGAGCGTCGTCTTTTCTTCCAAGGTCAAACAGAAGAAGATGTGGACTTGAGCATAGCCTTGGAGCTGCAAAGCTCCTCTTTTAGTAACTTTTCCGCCTTTGGAGTTACTTTGGCGGAAAGGGTGGAGTAGGAAATTTAAATCAAACAAGCAAACAAAGTTTATCTCCAACTGTCTGAACTTATGTTCTCAAAACACAAAAGAACAGAACCTGCTCTAGGGATTTCATCCAAAAAAGGACCCAATACTCAATAGAAAACTAAGGCCACTTTCCAACAAATAAAGACAAACCCAACTAACTACTTCAACTTAATTAAATCAAAGTAACTACTCCACTTCAGTAGCGTTCAGGTTAATGGTGAAAACAAAGTAGTATGGCAATATTTCCCACCTCGCCGAAATGTACTGACCGCTAAACCGTGGTCACTGCTGGAGTTAAAATAGCCCAGTACCTGGTGTTTTAAATAGTCATGTGCAGTAATTTCACAAAATAACATCATGGTAATTGGAAAAGAAATGAGAACACCATTTTTTTTTCTTAAAGAGGCAAACAGCAAACACTTCTTGTTAGTGTGCGTTTCTCTTGTGTTAAATCCTACACACACAGTTGCTGAGTGCTATCTTTAGGCCAATCCCAACTCTATTCATGGACAAGAGTAAACAGGCACACTAGAGGCACAGAGGATGTTAACAAACATGATGGTGGGCCACTTTGGCCTCTCGTGGACCTCACCTGCACATGCTAATAAAATAATAATAATAATAATAATAATAATAATCTGTGCAAGCGTCACTAGATGTCGGTCTGGGATTGCCCCGGACCGTGTTGGCTGCTGGCCTGGGCTGTGATCCCAGAGACCTCTGGTGACACAGCCCAGGCAAAGGTCCACCCGATCTGGCCAAAGCAGGCTAGAGTGGGCGATAACATTTGTTATGGCCTGCTCTGACCCTGCCCAGATTGGGTCCGCCATTGGCCACCATGGCTGCTCATCATGGAGAGGGGCGAGGTGCTGGGTTCAGAACATTCGTGCAGCTCCCCACCCGCCCTGATGGCCTGGCTGCTTTGGTCGGTGGCCGTTGCCCGATCCAGGACAGGTCGTGATGGCAGTGCTCCAGTTACATTTGTTAACACCAAGTGCCTGGGAAAACAGCCAAGTCATGCCATGTTGTTGGGTTGTAGTAACCCTACTGTATCATATTTATCCCCACAGTTTTATTTTAAAGGGCATGAAACATTTTGCTTGAACCAGCCTTTGTTGCAGTTGGTACACTGGATAGACTAGGGGCATAGCTAGCATGGAGTGGGGGGGCTCAGTTGAGCTCAGACCCTAGACTCTGAGGGGGCCCTCTGCAACCAATCAAGTGCTACTAGGAAATTTTCAGAGGAGAGAGAGAGAGAGAGAGACGAGCACACGGCCCACACCCACTCTGAAATTTTCCTTGCACACAAGTCGCTTGCAAAGGGCCCTGCCAAGAAACAGGTTTTCAGAGTGGATGAGGGTAGAGTGCTGGTTCCAACCCCACACCCACTCTTAAAACTTCCTTTCTGGTGGGGTTGCTGCTGCTTCGGGGGGCGGAGACATTGGGAGCTGGGGTGACATTCCCTTAAATGGTGAGGTCTGCCCTCCACCCTGAAAACCCCTTCCCATTGCCCTTGGGTGGTCTATAACTAGGATGTGAGTCTGGGCCCACCACAGCTTTGCTGCCCCACTGAGATAGACAGATTACAGATGACTGGTATCCAGCTAGGCCTGAATCTATCATTTCTGCCTTAAAGATACAAAAGAAGTGGGGGAAATTTAAGACTCCAATGGTAGCTCCTGCCGTAGTGCCCCCCTTAGGAGGTAAGTTTATCTACCTTTCATGAAGGAAGCATGCTGTGCACCACTCCATCCCTATAGCAAGACTCTTGTTGTACTTCCCATGTGACTATGTCTGCAGTGTAGAAGAATCATGGAGTGGGAAAATTCTGTAGCTACAAATCAGTGTTCGGGTTCTTTGGGATTTCCCCCCACCCCTTCTCCAATGCTGTAGGAAGTGGGCCACATTTAGGGATGCCAGATACCCCTTACTTTATTTATTTTAGAACCCCACAACACTATAGAACATAGCGGAAGGGTGACCAGACTTAGGATGCATGAGAGCCACTTGTTCCAGGCATCAACCAGTCTTGTCGCCATGATCCAGGTGACAATCTACCAGTCTGACTCTGGCGCTCCTAGCCAGAACCCCTACTGACTTCCAACTCTAGGACACCTCAGCAACTGGTCTCTGGAGTGGAGAGGAGCACTTCCATTTAGAGAAAGCCGTCCTTACAATACTGGAGGAGATCTCTCTAGCCTGTCTTCTCCTCGAACACTGCCAGAGGCCATCTCTGAGAGGCTGGTCCCCCTTCTCACACCATGATCTACAGGAGACAACTTATGATCTATCCGTAGATCATGATCTACCTCTTGGCTGGCCACATATAACGGATGTTCCTCATTTCAAAACACTATAGCTTCATAGAATATAACGATGTCCTTTATTTTAAGAACACCGCGGCTCCATACGCCATCCCTTATTTGTGAAAATTTGATCTGACAGTCCTAGCTCCATCACAGAAGAGGTGAAAGAAAGATTCAACTATGTTATCCTTCTCCTACCTATGGCCTAATCCCTACTCACTACAAAACAACATGAGTTATTCAATGTTCTTCAGTGACAGAAATGGTGCAGAATATGGTCCAGAGTTTGATGACTCATCAAAAACTGTAACATAATTAACAGTAACACAAGCTGCACTTCCTACATAAATCTTCTCAAGTTGTATTCCAATAACTCTTTTTGAAATATTTCACTTTAAGACACTTCACAATAAGTTCTATATTTAGTAACAAAACATGGCAATGTACATCGGAACTCATTAATCACAATGAAATTGCATAGGAAGCATTGCTAGGTAATGGAAGAGCACATACTTAATGAGTTACAGTACACTGGCCAATTTATAGCTAATTATCTAGATGCTATGAAATATCATGAGAGCAAACAACATAGCCTCTTGAGTTCTGTAACAAGTTGTTATAATTTCCAGCACTGCAGCAACTGCAAATTAAGAACTGCAACCACAGAAATGTAATTATTAGCAATTCTCTGGAACAGAATTTTTGCAAGATAAGGAAATTGATCTTTGAGACTTCCTGCTGTATTTTAGCAGTAGTCTAGAAATGGGACAACAAACATTATTTGGTCTTCAAAAAATCCCAAAAACTTTCTCTGCAACTTATTTCCAGGCCCGAGAGGTTTGTCTGTGCTTTTGTTATATTCAGCATGCCTAAATCCATTTGTATCCAATGTTTAAAACAAGTGCAAAATGTCAGCGGAACACTTACAACATCAACCTGAAAACCAATGTCCTTGTGTTGACCTTCAGAGTACAATATTTGTCCAGGGGCACATGAAGCAGATTCAGAAGCCCAGGGCTCTCCATCAGGAATTCAGTTCAATACAAACCTAGATGGCAGCAGCTTAGACACCTCATACAAACACCATGGCATGATGTGCATTGTTAACTTTGTTAACAGAAATCAGAATCTGTAATTTGTTCAAAATTCCGTTTCTAAAAACGTTACGCATATGATTGTTTGGCACCTGCTTTCTCCAAATGCAATCTTGAGACCCATCAGATAAACCAACTGGTGTGCAAAAGCACAGCAAGGAACAGAAAAAGCTATTCTTAAAACAATATTTTTAAAAATTCCTGAAAGCATCAGTCTCTGCCTTGTATATTACAATAGCTATAAGATGGCTAATTTTCTGAAGAATTTAGGGTACGCACATGACGACATGAAATGCTGTGAAGGCCGCGAGCCAGATGTTTGGGGGAAAACTGCAGTTCACCTGAGCTAAGGAAAGGTTCTGCTTCAAGTCCCAATGACTTAGGAATAAGGAGTGTGTTAGTTATTCCTAGGCGTGCGTGCGTGCGTGCGTGATCTTTCAAATCAACCTTTAGATGAAGAAGTCCCAATACAAACTTCTGGAAGGTAAGTGAAAAACACTTTTCCTCACCCATTTCCCTCCCTCCTCCACAGCTAAGAGGAAAGATGTAGGAGATGAAGGTGCCTTCTGCACCACCCTTCCCTAGGAAACCCTGTCGTTACTCTTTCTCCCTAGTACCTGCCTGCTCGCTCTCTCTCTCTCAGGGCCAATCTTAGAATTACCGGGCTCAAGGGCGAAGATAAAATTTAGAGGCCTCAGTGGTCCCACTCCCTCCCCCATGGGGGCATCCTTCACAGGGCCCTAAAGGTAAGGGAGTGGGATTCCTGCACTATGCTGTATTGAAAACTGGGGCCAGTGTGGGACCCCCGGAAATAGAGAAAATATATCCTGGGGCCAAGGTCACCCCAGGTAACCCTGTGGTAAGGTTGGCTCTGGTCTCTCTGAGCAAGGGGGTAACTTTGTTCTAACTGTTGTTGGAAAACACTGGGGGTGTCTATGCCTCCCTTAGGAAGGGCAGGATGCCGGAATGTTTAAAGGAGGCAGTCGTCCGGCCCCTGCTGAAGAAGCCATCGTTGGACGCCGACTCCCTAGCCAGCTATCACCCAGTCTCTAATCTTCCCTTTTTAGGGAAGGTCATTGAACAGGCGGTGGCTCAGCAGCTTCAGGTGCATTTGATTGAGGTTTTGGATCGCTTGCAGTCTAGCTTTCGTCCGGGGTATAGCACTGAGACTGCACTTGTGGCCTTGGTCGACGACCTTCATCGGGCTATGGATCAGGGTCAGCAGACCCTGTTGATTTTATTAGATCTTTCTGCTACCTTTGATATGGTTGAGCATGAGGTGTTGGTGAGTCACTTGTGGGACTGTGCCGTGGTGGGAGGAACCATTTTAAATTGGTTCCGTTCCTACCTGGCCGGGAGAACCCACTGGGTGGTCCTGGGGGATTGTACATCTTCTCCCAGAGACCTCATGTGTGGAGTCCTGCAGGATTCCACCTTGTCCCCCCTCCTGTTCAACGTATATATGCAGCCCCTGGGGGAGGTTGTGAGATGGTTTGAGGGAGTGCAGTGTCATCAATACGCTGATGACACCCAACTCTACCTCTCATTTTCATCAGACCCAGGTCTGGTGGTCTCGGCGCTTACTCGTTGTCTGGCAGTTGTGGGGGACTGGACGAGGGGAAGTAATCTAAAGTTGAATCCTGACAAGATGGAGATGATGTTGGTGGGTAGGGATCTGGTTGGCCTGGTGTGAGAGTCCCCCCGTCATTGACAACGTCCGTCCACCATTGGTTTCCTAGGTCCGTAGCCTGGGTGTGCTCCTCAATCCACAGCTTCACCTAGATCTCCAGATGGCAGCTGTGGCGAGGATTGCTTTTCGACAATTACATCTTGTCCAGCAGCTGCGGCCTTTTGTATCAAGTTCTGACCCTGCCAGCCTCATCCATGCTTTCATTACGTCTAGGCTAGACTATTGTAATGTGCTCTATGTAGGGCTGCCCAGGACGATGGTCTGGAGACTGCAACTGGTGCAGAATGCAGCAGCCTGCTTGCTTAGGGGAGTGGGCCGACATGAGCACATTATACCAGTGCTCCAGGTGCTGCACTGGCTGCCTATAATCTACCAGGCCAGATTCAAGGTGCTGGTATTGACCTATAAAGCCTTATACGGCCTGGGCCCCACTTGTCTATGAGACTGCCTCAACTCCCCCACCCCCGGTCTTGGGATTGACCCCTACGGTCATCCAGGGGTGGTGGTTTCGGAGGTATCGTGGACGCACTGGGTGGCCACCGATGATTGAGCTCTGTCAATGGTCGCTCCTAGGTTATGGAATGCCCTCCTGATGGGGATCCGAGTGTCATCTTCCTTAGCCTCCTTCTACCAAGGTTGTAAGACTTGGCTGTTCCGGCAAGGGAGAGCGGTGGGGTGGGTTTGGGGGTGGGGTAGGGGTTTGTGTTTTTGTTCCGTTAGGGTTTTTTATGGTTTATGGTTTAAACTGTTTTATTAATGTTTTTATGATGTTGTGAGCTGCCCCAAGATATGTGAGCAGGGGGCGGCATAGAAATGTGATAAAATAAATAATAAATAAAATGCTTCTACAACTCTACCCTGCAGTCACCTATTTGCAGGGAATGAGTGAGGCAACATACAATTGCTGATGTTTGCCAAAGGCTAGCATTCAAGGGTTAAAGGCACACCCTTTGTTTGTTACATTTTAGGAGCACTGCACTTACTCTCCATTCCCCACCCCATCCCTGAAACTACAACAGACTTCTTGGCTTATTTAAATACCAATACCCGACAGCATTAGCCAGAGTACAACATTGCTAGAGGCTTTACTAGATCAGTTCCTTGTCAATTCAACTGTGAGCAAACGAGTGCATGCATCAGCTCCTTTCAAGGTCATTTGCAAAGCTCTCTCCCATGTAACTATCTTTAATAGCTTTAATAAGGCGGCTGGACATGCCT
The DNA here is from genome assembly GCA_003113815.1 of Sphenodon punctatus. Classification (NCBI taxonomy): domain Eukaryota; kingdom Metazoa; phylum Chordata; class Lepidosauria; order Sphenodontia; family Sphenodontidae; genus Sphenodon; species Sphenodon punctatus. The sequence goes on from QEPC01007208.1 coordinate 1,052,140, forward strand.
TGAAAAGCTAACACTCACAAGTGGCTGAAACATCCTACTTTGGTTAAGCGGCTGTTTCTCTCTCTTTTTTTTTTTTCTTTCTTGCAAGTGAAAGCAGAGTAAACTACCAAGTTCAGTTAAATTTATTTCCAATAACGGTTATCAAAATAGAATATAATGGCAAGATTAGTTATAAAATGCAAGTGCTAGTTAAATCCTTCAGTATTCTGAAGGAAAATGGTTCGTCGTTGCCATTAAAATGCTCCTTATTACTTGAATCCAAGTAACGAACTAAAAGAAGCCAACTCCAAACCTGTAAGCAAGGGGTGGGAAACATTTTGAGACTCAGTACAAACTGAAGGACCGCACAGATGCTTGGGGCCAAGGTGCATTCAGGGAGAGGAAGGTCCAGATCATGGATCTGTCCACAATCCACACATGCATGCTCTCATCTCTTCTCTCTTACTCCGAGCTCAGGTTTTTTAGTGCTTAGGGGTAGCAACTGAATCCAAGGGCCAGCTCCAGGAACTGGAAAGAGGCCACATAAAAACTAGCCACAGGCCACATTTGGCCCCAAGGCCTCAGATTCCCCACTCCTGCTGTACAATTTACAACACAAACACCACTCACATATTACAGATTAGAGGACAACTACCTCTCAAAGGGCCTCTCTCTTGATAAAACAATGCAAAACCATCTATTTTATTTACTAGAAAGCTACGATGCAGGCCAAAAGTCTGTTCCATACATACAGTAGCACTCCCAAGTGACGCTGCACAGAATCCTCCATATGCAAAGTGTACACCCGGGAAAGAATGCAGATGACAGAGCATGTGCAGGGTTTGTAGTGTGGGACCACCGTCCCCCTCCCAGCCACGCGCAAATTTTTGCTGGCGATCCAGAAGAGGATTACAGAGTAGGCTCTGCAATCCCCCCGCAGGATCACTGGCAAAAACGCAGCAGAAGGCAGGAACTGAAAATTTAGCAGCTCATTCTTGAAAGTGTACGTGAATTTCAAGTCATGGTGTAGACTTCAAAGTCAGAGAGAAAGTGAATATCAAAGGTAAATTAGACAAAGAGCTGAGGGCAGTTCCGAAAACTACAAGTAAACGGTGGAAATACTAAAGCATCCAGAGAACACCTTTAAGACTTCATCTCAAAGGGCCAATTTGTAGAAAATACACAGGAGGGCTTCTTCCATATCTGCTCTCGCACAAAATCTTTAGAAAATCTAGAAGATATAAGTTTGCCCACTATCTCCCTTCATTATGGTAGTTAACTTCCAACATGCACCACCTCACATTTTTCAAATCGTAGCTTTAAATAACTAACAGCCTGATCCACAAAGAGCTTCGCTGGTACAAACCCAAGGCTGAATGGGGGTTTTGGCCACAGACTGAGGACTGAACCACAAAGTTCTTTATGACAAGAGAGCGGCACTGGAAATTTTTCTTTAACACTTAAGTTAACCCCTTGCTACTTGAATTTACATTAAACTCTGGAAGCAAGTATCATACATCCACAGCTTCAGCTACTCAAGAACTGGTTCTCTTAGGCCAAGGATGAGGAATCTGAGATCCAGGGGCCAAATGCAGCCCGCAGCTAGTATTTCTGTTACCGCATGCCAGTTCTTGGTCCTGGACCCAGTTCCTACCCCTAACCACTGAAAAACTAAAAGAGCAGAGATGAGAACATGCGCTCCAGGATAGGGGACAGATCCATGAGATCTGAACTCTCCTTTTCCTAAGCCAGCCCCCTAACCACCCCGGGTCCCAACTTCTATACGGCCCTCAGAGCTTGTGCTAATATTCAAAAGTGGCACCTTGGAGGTTATAGGTTCCCCACCTGTGCCCTATGTTATAAAACGGAACCACTAAAACAGGGGTGGGGAACCTCAAGTCTAGGGGCAAAATGCAGCCCCAAGCAAGTTTTAATGTGGCTCCTTTTCAGTGCCTGGATCTGGCCCCTAGATCCAGTTTCTATCCCCAAGCACTGAAAAAATGAGCTCAGGATAAGGAAGTAGAGGTGAGGGCATGCCCACAAGGACAGAAGACAGATCCATGAAGCAGACTCTCCTTTTCTTGAGTGCACCCCTTAAGCGCTTCCGCCTCCAACTTCTTTGTTGCCCTCGGAGCTTGTACTAATTTTCCATGTGATCCTCAGGAGGGAAGAGGTTCCCCATCCCAGCACTAAAATAATCAGTTATAGGGGAGGAGTTTGGCTAGACATGTAATTTAAGTGGGATTCAAAATAAAATCATTTCTGAAAACGACACAAGAGGTTTTGCTCTCTGTGTAAACCAACATGATTTGGTTTCCCGCTCTATATTCACCTAACACAAGGTTGCTCAGAACAAAAGCTATTACAAGAGATTCAATTGTGCTTTGCAGCAGCAGTCCTACTTCATTTCTTCCAAGACAAGTTTTTCATGAGATTAACCTGACACATTTTCCCCCCTTGATAATATATCCTGTCCTCTCAGATATCATTGCCAATTTCAAGTACATAGCAATAAATAGGCTTAATTTTTTTTTTTAAAAAGTAGCGACTTGAAAGGTCCTTCCGTTCCCACATTTTCTTGGTACAGCAGATTTCACTTCACAAGTGATGTAATAAGATTTCAGTAAATCTTGAAGTAAATGTAAAAGTATGCTATCAACGTTTCCACCAGACCTAGCTCTCCTCTTCTATTGCCCTTCAGGAATTCAGGGCTACAGCTGGATTTAAAACCCAGGAGTTTATTTTCTTTTAAGCATATCTAAAGTGAATTATATTTGATTTGTTGTATTTGTATTTGATTGGTTTTGTTTTTAATTTAAAATGCTATCCTTATATCAATGAATCCTGTTCTGCAATACAAAGAAGACATTAATAAGAACCAACTGTGCATCTGGGTAGTTAAAAATTTAACTGCAGCAACACTAACGCAATATTCAATACACACTGAACAACTGTTCAAGTGCTAGATTCCATTTAAAAACAGACCCACTTAGCAGAAAGAGGCTACTGCAGCATTTTGTATTTTAAAAAAAATAGGATTGATCTTTTTCTATTAGACACCACCACTGGGACCACAAAATTATATGCAAAGGAAAAAATAACACACATTTAAACAGAAGAAAGACCTCTAAACAACTGACATGCACATTCTCCATTAGCACAAGTGTTGATAGGTTTATTAAGGACACCTCTTGCATGCTTCTTGGAAATGTGTCATTCTAAAAAAAAAAAAAAAGGACAACAATAATTGTAGTAGGTTAATGTTAAACATATCACTCAACAATCTAGTTAGCTTGTGGAAATATTGGTACACTTCATGTTCCTTTTATTAAAAGTGCGATACTTACTTGGTTCTTTAGAGGCATTTTTTGAAGTTACTATTAATATTTCAGAAACAGAAAGCTATCCCAGGTTTCAAAAGACCAGGTTGGCTGGTTTCCAGAAAAGGGTTAAAAAGTAAATGAAGAAAATGTTTAACAATAACTGTACCAGTCCATGAAGCACTAAAAGGACAGTTTAACCACAGAATAGAGACTTTCTCCTATGAACCTTATGAAAACTTCACCTACTTAAGAATGTTTTTAAAAAATCAATAATTACACAATACCTGGTTTACTGACTTATGCCTCTTTATTCCTTCCACGTACAACACAGGGCCTTCACATTACCTTTAAAGTACTTATCACAGTGACATCAATGACAACATGGGCCAAAGTTGATTTTTGTGTCTGTGGTTTTTTTTATAGTCTAGTCTACGCTAATTAATTTGTAGTATGCAAACTTTCTACCATTCAAGTCAATGAGAACTAAGCCATTGATTTTAATCGATGGATGATAGTACCTTTGATTTAATTTTTGTTTGTTTTGTTTTTCGGGAACGTGGGTAATGAAAATTATAACTCAATGAGGCTCCATTCTGGATCTCTGTTTCTTCTCAAAAACAAAGAATCTATTAATTAGGACATGTATGAAATTTGGCCAGTATGATTCATACACCCATGGCTTAATGTCAAATACAGTTAGTTAAAGTTTTTTTTTTTCTTACATAAAGAAAATCTGTACAGCTGGAAATGCACTATAAGTTTGGAAAAGATTTAGAAAGGTAGAGTTGAAGACAAACTATCTACTTTCAATGCATTACACACAGAATAGCAGGATGAACTTTGTTGTACTAGGATGACCTTAGCTATGCAAATGGTAGAAACCATGTAGCGTGAAGAGCACTTTCATTTGAAAATAGACAGCAGGAAAAGACAACTCCACGGAGAAACTCTCTCCTGTGCAAGAATTCTTCTGAAACCACCTAGTATAAATAGTCCTTTCCTCCTTTGTGAAGTTCCTACATCTTTGGTCCCTCAGTACTTTTAAATTAAGGCTGCCTCAGTAGATCTTTAAAACTTAACTATCACTCAAGCTAATTGAAGGACTAGATTAAAGCATAATGATCTCATAAAATACTTGTTATGCAAACTGCTGTTGCAGTCAGATACAGATTACTAAATATTTAAGGTATCTAAAGATAAACCAGCAGGATTATAAATCACCAAACATTAAATGGCTAGCAAAACCTTGGCAAATGACTTCTGGATACAGACATATTATTATGTGCTTCATTCATTTTCTAATGAGAAATGTGCTGGGTTTTATTATTATTAATCACACATAAATTACCATGATTATTGTATCACTGAAAAAGTATTTATGCATTCACCTCTCAGAGGAACAATGCTGAACAAGGAAATGTATGCATGGCATATAAGAACTAGGGTGAACAATGGAATTTATGCATGCCATATAAAATGTATGGCACTTAAGAGTAATGGAAGAAAAATCAAAAAGGTCTGTCAAACCTTTAATTGTAGAAAATCAAAATAATCTATGCACTTGCTAAATTCTTAGCACCGCTTTAGCAGGAACATTACTTTTGTAATGCAAACTCCTCTAATATTTTTGTGCACATACACCCCACTTTGCTACAAGACTATTAATCTCATTTAAAAATTACTAATCAGCTTAGGGCATTTTCAAACGTGACACCACCGCTGGTGGTCAGTGTAGCTACTGGCAGCGGTGTCACATCTGGTCCCACCCGCCAGATGTTAACCACGGGCTCTCTGCCAGCATACATCCTGGGTTTAACCCTGCCACGGTCCGGGGATGCCTACCCCAGACCATGGCAGAGCAGGCCATCACGTCTAATGGCCTGCTCTACAGTGGCCAGAGCAGTTCAGGGCAGGCACAGTGGCCTCATAGGCCACCACACCTGCCCCGTCAGGGAGGAGGTGTGGCCACGCTGAGCAGCACCAGGGGTGGTGATGAGGGGCGTGCGGGGCCATTGGGCGAACAGTCGGGTTTTGGGGGCCAGGATTTTGTGGACGGGAGGGGAGGCACAGCTATAGGGGTGGTGCTTGGGCGTGTGCGGTATGGTCTGCGGGGTTGGATGGTTCGCACCCCTAGGGGACCTAGGTGCCTGCAGGAGGTGCGGCGTGCCATCCCCCCTCTGGGGTGGAGGGAGGAGCCAGGTCCAAGGTCCGCCTGTGGGGGGCTGTTGCTGCTAAACACAAGGTCCATTGTAAACAAGGCCCCAATTGTCCGGGATTTAATTTCGGATGGGGTTATGGACCTCGCGTGTATTACGGAGACCTGACTGGACAAGATGGCTGGACCAACTTTAGCGGATCTCATTCTGGCCGGGTATGCCGTGCAGCACCAGCCCCGCACAGGTGGCCGAGGAGGTGGCGTAGCGATTATTTTTAGAGAAGACTGGACTGTTAGGAGATATCCAGTTCAAGAGATTGCAGGTATTGAGGCCCTCCATGTGGTGTTTGATTTGGCTGGGGGCAAGCTAGGGGTGCTGCTGATATACCGGGCCCCTTCCTGTCCAGCAGCATCCCTTACCGCTCTAGCAGAGCTGGCCTGGGAGGTGGCGCTGGGCTCCTCCAGGACTTTGGTCCTGTGGGACTTCAACGTCCATGCCGATGCCGGCCTTGTACGAGCAGACCGAGAATTCATGGCTGCCATGGCAACCATGGATTTGTCCCAAGTGGTCATCTGCCCGACCCACATGGGGGGGCATACCCTCGATCTGATCTTTAGTTCTGGCCTTGAGGCGGGTGGTCCGGTAGTGGAGGAGGTTAGGGCTATGCCCTTGTCATGTATGTATAATCTTTATTTGTATTAACCAAAAGTTATAACAAAATAGATAAATACAATTAACTTAAAACCATCAACAACAAGATACACAATCAGAATTCAAAGAACATGTTATAACAAACTAAGGATAGCACCTTAACATGATCATTAAACAGAAGTCAACCCGTGGTCATTCATCTAGCTATTTTCTGCAAATTTGGGATCTGAGCGAACCCAAACTGCAGCAATAATAAAAAAAAATATAATCAACTCAAAAAACCAAGAATAACCCCATACCATCAGTATTAGATAGTTATAAACCAGCAAATATTATTCTTCTAACAATTTTTGTCTGCAAATTATAGCACCAAAACAGAAATGAGCTACCGCACTCGAACAGCTGATATCCAAAGGACACAACATTTTCCAAAGTAGTTTATCCCTGGGCAGATTTTGTGAGTCATTCAAAAGTTCACCCAGGTACTTCTTCCGAAGATCCTGTAAGCCGGGCAGCATAACATAATATGGTCTACATTTTCAATTTCCTTCTTATTACAAAGTAGACAGATCCTGTTCTGTCTTGGTATATGCTTATACCTCCCTTCAACTGAGGCAGATGGATTTAAATACCCGCACCTAAATAGGGTAAAGGCCTGCCTGAGGCGGGGATCCTTCCATTGTAACAGGTAACTCGAGGGGAACAAAGAGGGTTTAATAAGTTGAAAATTCCCAACAACCCTTTGTGCCTCCAGGTCAGAGTCACTTCTCTGCAAACCCTGGTCAAGTATTCTCCTTTTGATTATATTTGCCGCCCCCTTAAAGCCAAGCGGTAAGAGGCAAACTCTTGAAAACCCCAATTTGGCCAATTCGTATTCAACTGAAAGAGCCCATTGACTAGGAGTCTCACCAGCTTGGATCAGTTGGATCAAGGAGGATGAGTCTGCTACAAAAAGAGTAACTTTAAGCCAGAATTTAATTATTATAACATTAAACAGTGCCAAAAATCTGATCATGCTTCTGCAGGTTTCAGCCCGTAGGAGCACTTGTGGTGTACTCCTATTCTAGCCCTCAGGAAACCATTTTTTAGTACCTCCAGATTAGTACCCCCCAAATTGGTACAGCATACAAAAATTGGTTTATAACCTTAGCAGTATATAAACACAAGGCTGGCAAGACTTGCTTGCCGCCTTTTCCATGGTAGAAATTTTGTGGAGATTTTCCTTTTGGAATCAGGGATTCCTAGGGAATATCTACTCCACAAATCCATGGGCATGATCAGGAAGGAAATTTTGCTAAGGTCATGTGATATCAGAAAGCAGAATGAGTTGGGACTTATCAACTCCTCAGCACATTTGCGTGCATATCTCGATTGGGCACCAGAGCTGGGGCAAATGGCGCATTACTTAGCTTGCCCCATTTCGCAGGAAGCTACGGGCTTATTTTTTAGGGCTCGAGCTAACTCGTTTCCCTCTAGTGTTCTGGAGGGTCATTTCCAGGGTATTCCCCTTATGGAAAGGTTGTACCCGTTTGACCAGGGGGCAGTTGAGGCAGTGGAGCACATTGTTCTCTCTCGCCATATGTATGATGATATCAGAGCCCAGTTTAGTGCAGATCCCCTAACTATCAAAGATGTCGCCTCTTTTCTACTGCAAGCGGTGTCTTATAGGGTAAGCCAATGGACTCTCTCTTGCCATATGTATGATGATATTAGAGCCTGGTTTATTGCGCCCCATGTTGCCAGATTCCCCAGTAGATCAGCAGGTACCCTTTTGGGGTTACTTATTGATAGTGCGGATCCCCTAACTATCAAAAATGTCACCTCTTTCCTACTGCAAGCGGTGTCTTATAGGGTAAAATTTCTGGAATTTAAAGCTATTTATTCAATTTAGCCCACTAATGTCATTCCTTAATTACATAGGGAATTGGGTTACTGGAATTTTGGGTTTGGCGGTGGTTCCCTATTTCGGCAAATTGGTATAGCTTACGTTTTGCTACAATTTGCTATGCTTGAATCTTGTATGAATTTTGTTTTATTGTGTATGTTGTATGTTCTTGTTTTGGAGAAATTTATTGCAAGTTTTTCCTGCTCGCAAAATTCAGCAAATCTCCCCACCCTTGTCATGGATGAACCATTAGCTCCTCCAGGCCAGTCTCTCAGCGCTCCACTTCCAGAAGGGGACGGGACCAGTTAGATTGGTCTGCCCTCGGAGGCTGATGGAACTTCAGCTGTTCCAAGAAGTCCTGAGGGAATTAACCTTGGACCTGGACAGTCACTCTGTCGATGAGCTAGTCCAACATTGGAATAATTGATTGGGGGAGGCCATTGAGAGGGTGGCTCCGAGACACCCCCTGCCTCTGTCTTGTCACCACAGGGCCCCTTGGTTTACCGAGGGGCTGCGGTGTATGAAACAAGTAGGCAGGAGGCTAGAGCGACGCTGGTATCAGATTTGCTCTGACTCCGACCGACTTCTCCATAGGGCCCATTTGTGGTCCTATGTTGAGACTGTGAGGACATAGCGTCTGCAAAGTCATGCCCAGCGGAGCTGTTTTGGGTGGTGCGGGGGCTGGTCAGTCCTGCCTTCCTCTGCCTGGACAGGGACTTGTCCCAGGCCCACTGTGAGGAGTTTGTCACCTACTTTGCAGAGAAGATCGCTCAAATTCAGAGTGACTCTGAAACCGGGTTGGGGGCAGTAGATGGAGAGTACAAGGTCACGGAGGCCCCGTCTGGTCCAACTTTGTGGGGGGAGTTTCAGGAAGTGACGCTGGCCGATGCGGTGGATGTTCTGGGGTCTATGAGAGCCACCGGTTGTGAACTTGATCCTTGCCCATCCTGGTTGGTGAAACCCTCCAGGGAGACATTGGGGACTGTGCTGGCGAGAGTGGTCAACGCATCCTTGCAGCAGGGGAGATTGTTGCCCCGCCTCAAGGAGGCTGTGGTGCGCCACCTGCTGTAAAAACCATCATTAGATGTGGATGCACACGCCAGCTACTGACCTTTTTAGGGAAGGTTATTGAGCGGGCAGTGGTGATCCAGCTCCAGGCGCATCTGGATAGCATCGGTTTCCTGGACCCTTTTCAATCTTGGTTCCATCCTGGCTATGGCATGGAGACAGCGTTGGTGGCCTTGGTCGACGACCTCCGCCGGGAGATTCATGCAGGATGTTCTACATTTCTTATCCTGCTAGATCTCTCAGCTGCTTTTGATACCATGGACCATGGGCTGCTGTTGAGACGGCTGTGAGACCTGGGGGGTCTGGACGGGACTGTTCTTGAATGGTTCTGCTCATTCCTCTCAGGGAGAAGCCAGCGGGTGGTGTTGGGAGCTGAAACATCTAGCCCCAGTGCCTTGACCTGCAGCATTCTGCAGGGTTCCATTCTGTCTCCATTATTATTTAATGTATATATGCAGCCCTTGGGGGAGGTGGTGAGAGGGTTCGGGGTGCGATGTCACCAATATGCTGATGATACTCCGCTGTACCTCTCTTTTTCAGCTGACCCAGACCCTGCTGTCTCATTGCTATCCCAGTGTCTGGAGGCTGTGGCGGAGTGGGTGTGGCAGAGCAGACTGAAGCTCAACCCCGATAAGACGGAGGTGATGGTGGTGGGGAGGGCGAGGGAGGTGTCGCCCCCCTGATTGGGGGAATTCGCCCTCCTATAGCTCAGCAGGTTTGGAGTCTGGGGGTGGTGTTGGATTCGGATCTCCGCCTGGATCGACAGGTGGAGGTGGTGGCGAAGGTCACCTTCCGCCAGTTGTATCTAGTGCGGAGGTTGCGTCCATAAATCTCCGGGCCAGACCTGGCCTCCCTCATCCATGCCTTCATTACCTTGAGGCTGGACTACTGCAATGCGCTCTACATGGGGCTGCCCTTGTTCCTGGTTCATAGGCTGCAGCTAGTGCAAAATGTGGCGGCCCGTCTCCTGATGGGGACGGGTCGTCGGGAGCATATAACACCTATGCTCCGGACTCTGCACTGGTTGCCAATAGCATGCCGAGCCAGGTTCAAGGTATTGGTGTTAATCTAGAAGGCCATTCATGGTCTTGGCCCCTCATAACCTCAGGGACCACATCGCCCTCCGTGCCCCAGAGCAGCTCCTTCAGTCTGCCGGGGGTGCCTTCTTGGAGGTCCCCCACATTAAGCAGGGGGCTACAATGGAGAGGGCGTTCTTGGTGGGCGGGCCGCGTCTTTGGAATTCCCTCCCAGAGGAAGCTCGCCTGGCCCCAAGCCTTTTGACATTCCAGCAGGTTTGTAAAACCTGGCTGTTCGCCCAGGCCTTTGGGGCGGGGGAGGGTGGGTTAGGGTAGAGTATTGGCTCTCCCTACCTTTTTGGTTTGTTTTTATAAATTTGTTTCCCCAATCCTGTTTTAGGTTTTAATTTATTATATTGTTTTTAAAATGTTTTTATTGAATGTTTTATATTGTACGTCGCACCGAGATGCCATAGGCATAGGGGGCGACTCATAAATGTTTATAATAAATAATAATAATATAAATATATGTCCACACATCCCCCACCCTTTCCCCAGCCCCAGCCACCGGCACGTTTGTTCAGCGGCCGGGCCGACTCCTGTCCAGGTTGATGGCTCTCACCCCAGACAGGATCTAAGCGTGGCGGCTCTTCAAGCCATCACTTGTAAAAATACCCAAGTCTTATTTATTTGTTCGTTTATTTTTGTAGATTTCTAGCCCGCCCTCTCCTGCTACTGCAGCTCGGAGTGGCTTACAACACAATAAAAACACAAAATATCAAAACAATAAAAATCATATAAACAACAATATAAAATCATAAAAATATAAACATATGGCAGAGTATTAAAAAGACACCCTCCCCCCCCCCTTCCTAGCTCCCCTCCCTCACCCATCTCCCTCACCAAAAACCTGGTGGAACAGCCAGGTCTTACACTGTCTATGGAAAGAGGGAAGGCTTGGGGCCTGGCGGACCTCCGTCGGGAGGGAGTTCCACAGCCATGGTGCGGTCACCAAGAACGCCCTGCTCATCATCAATACCTGAGACACCGCACGGGCCGATCCAGGACCCGGGGGAGGAGGTGATCCCGCAGTTATGCAGGGCCCAAGCCATATAGGGCTTTATAGGTCACAACCAACACCCTGAATTGGGCCCAGAAGACTACAGGTAGCCAGTGAGAGACTGGAGCACAGGTGTAATGTGCTCGCAATGACCTGTCCCCGTAAGGAGTCGGGCCACCGCATTCTCCACCAACTGCAGCTTCCGGACCATCACCAAAGGTAGTCCCACGTAAAGAGCATTGCAGTAGTCCAGTCTTGAGGTGATGAAAGCATGGATGATGGTGGCTAGGTCAGAGTCTGAAACATACAGGCGAAGTTGTTGCACCAGATGTAATTGGAGGAACGTTTCCTTTGACACAGCAGCCACCTGGGCATCCAGGCGGAGCCGTGACTCAAGGAGCACCCCCAGACTCTGAACCTAAGTCCAATGTAGGGCGGACCCCATCAATGATGGGTGTTACCACTCCCTCAGCCCCTCACACCAGCATCACCTCTGTCCTGTTGGGATTCAGCTTCAGACAGCTCGCCCTCATCCAGTCCCCCACAGCCATCAGATACCAGGTAAGCACAGAGACTGCCGGGCCTGGGTCAGCTGAAAAGGAGAGGTAAAATCTGGGTGTCGTCAGCATACTGATAACACTGCACACCAAACCCTCTGACAACCTCGCACAAAGGCTGCATATGCACATTGAACAGAAGAGGGGACAAAATAGAACCTTGTGGGATTGCACACGAGGCCCCGGGGAGATGATGAACGATCACCCAGTCCCACACGTTGAGTTCTCCCAGTCAGGAAGGAACGGAACCATTCAAGAACAGTCCCACACACTCAGGCACGGTTCCACAAGTGGGCCACCAACATCTCATGGTCAACAGTGTCAAATGCAGTCAAGAGATCTAACAGGATCAACATGGTAGAAACAATCCTGGTCCAACTCACGGCAAAGGTCATCAACCAAAGCCACAAGCGCAGTCTCAGTACCAAAACCCAGTCGAAAGCCAGACTGCAAGGGATCCAGAAAACAGACATGGTCCAGATGCCCCTGAAGCTGCTGGGCCACCACCCATTCAATAACCTTCCCTAAAAAGGGAAGGCTAGAGACTGGCTGATAGCTGGCCAGGACGTCAACCTTCAAAGATGGTTTCTTGATCAGAGACCGCACCACTGCCTCCTTGAGACAGTCCAGCACTCTGCCCTCCCCCCACCAACAACGGCCCCAATGTCTCCAAGCTGGCCTTAAGCAGCCAGGATGGGCATGGGTCAAGTTCATAACAAGTGGCCCTAACAGCCCCAAGGGCATCCCCCGAATCACCGGGTGACACCCACTGAAACTAATCCCATAACATACAGGGCCACCTTTACAAATTGCAGGGCCCAGGGCAGGGGAGAAATGTGGGGCTGTATTCTGTCACCAGCGGAAAAGTTGCTGGCAGCCAGTGGGCCTAGGGGCATTCTCGGCTCAGAGGGCACTCCCCAGCTCATTCGGGGGATGGTACCTGGGCCTGTGCTCAGGAATGGATGGAGGGGCACTCCCCTCCACCCATCCCCAAGTCCAGCCATTCCGGGGCACTTATCCAATCCATCACTGCCAACCTGGGCCCCGCGCCGGACTTGCTCACCAGCTCCCTGGGTCAGGCTCAGGCGGGCACCACAGCAGCAGATTAAATCTGCCACCGCACCGCCTGCCATCACCGGAAGTTGCCAGGGAGTGAAGGAGAGGCGGGGCCTCTGCCTCTCCCTCACTCCCGCTGGCCCCCTCCACTGTCTATCGTTCAGAGTCTGCCGGGGG
>QEPC01007208.1:1078392-1103241 GCA_003113815.1 Sphenodon punctatus
CGGCTCAGCCTGGAATCTCAGGCTGTGGCCATGGCGGGGAGTGCATTTTGGCAGTTACATCTTGTCCGGCGGCTTCGGCCATATCTCTCAGACTCTGACCTCGCCACGGTCATCCATGCCTTCATCACCTTGAGGCTGGATTACTGCAACGCGCTCTACGTGGGGCTGCCTGAGAAGCTGGTCCGGACGCTGCAGCTGGTGTAGAATGCCATGGCCCGTCTCCTTACTGGGGCAGGCCGCAGGGAGCACATGACACCTCTGCTTCAGGCTCTGCACTGGCTGCCTATAAAGCACTGGGCTAGGTTCAAGGTGCTGGTTTTGACCTTCAAAGCCCTTCACGGCGTGGGCCCTGCCTATCTGCGGGATCGCCTCACTCCCCATGTGCCCGTGCCACCCTGAGATCGTCTGTGGGGCCTTTATGGAGGTTCCCCAGGTGAGACGGGTGGCCACTGATGTGAGATCTTCGGTGTCTGCCCCTGTGCTGTGGAATTCACTCCCGGAGGAGGCTCGGTTGGCCCCCACCCTCCTGTCGTTTCGACGTTTGTGTAAGACCTGGCTGTTCCGCCAGGCCTTTGGCGAGTGGGGTTTGGGAGGGAGGGTGAGTTTTTATGATTTGTTTTAAAATTTGTAGTTTTATTTTTAAAAAATTTATTGTTGACTTTTTTGTGCGTGTGTTGTTTGCCGCCCCGAGCTGCCTTTGGGCAGGAGGGGCAGGATATAAGTTTTAAATAAATAAATAAATATCAGAATCTGGCTGCAAAGTTGAGCATGGGGGATGAAATAATTGCATCATCTTAGCTTTTGACTTAGCAAAAAAAGATACATCAGCATAGGTTCAGCAGAAAAACAATTCCTAACAACTGACACGGCAGGTCGGGAATAAGAAGTGGTGGCAGCAGCTAGATCAAGACAGCAGTTTAGGAACATTTAATGCATCCATATTTTATATATAAACTGAAAAGATCAAACTGCTGTTAGTTTAAGTGCTATTAAAACACCTTGATACTTGAATATTTTATACCTTGATACCATTTAAGACTTCAAATAATTCTAGTCAAATAAAATTGGAGGAGGAATGTATGTTTCACAACAGGAGAGTCTTGGGGGTTGGGGCGGGGACGCAACAATTACACCAGTGCCGATTAACCTGGCCATTGTTCTCCAGGTTCTACTACCATGCATTAGGAGGGAGATATTAATCAATATTATCTCCCTCTTTTTTCATCTATTCATCCTGCTCATGCCTACAAAGAATACATAATCCTGATTGCTTTATTACAGCTTGTTGTCACGGAAACGAATGTGAGGTTATAAAACCAAGTTATGACTTCACTGCAAGATCGAACAGGAAGAGATGGGGTTGCTTCTCTCCACTTTTGTTTATATTGTGGATTTATATTGATGAGTTAATTTACTGATGAGTAAATTTAAAAACCAAAATGAAGGGTTCTGTATTTTTCGCCTCTCCCAGCCAAATACTGGTTAACTTTACAAGCAAAAAGATTGGTGGTGTGGACGGGATTCCTAGCTGAGAGTTTAATCTTCCACGCAGTGAAGCCAGTGGCAAAACGTCCACTGACTTTAATGATGGAGCACTGTCCTGTGCGTTTCACAAACGGTAAAGGTTCCTAATGTCAGGCAAATAATAATCTGAACAAGTACAATTATTACTATTTATTTATATTGCAAGAGCAATGTGCTTGGCACTGAACAATTGTGACTCGAGTCAGGTCCCTGCCCCGAGGGGCTTACAGTCTAGAATGGACATGGGACGGGTGGCAAAAGGGAGGGGGCATATAGAGAAGGACAGGGATAGATTCATGACATTGAGAAACTGCAAGTTCACTATGGTGCAAAATGTACAATATGGAGTTCACAGCAGCAGAACATGAGCCCACCGGGTTATTTTTATATCCACTTAAATATTGGATCTACCTTTCGAAGTCCTCCTTAAAAATATATAATACATAGTGCTTCAAACCACTCTTAACCCAACGTGATGAGAAGTGGCAGTAGCAACCAAATGCTATTAGATCATGCAGTGCAGTAATGTATAAGAGAATGAGGCTATGGTAGACTTATGCAGTCCAAATGCACAACCATGAGCAATCCAACCCTTCAGCATCAGTAAGTGTTAACACAAGGAGAGGGAGCACCCTGGAACCACCCCCATGGAGTCTCCACGGAGCAGTCATCAGCAAAGATAGCCTTGGGAGCCCTTCAAACAGGCAGCCCCATATGGGCTTGCGCCAGCCACCACAGCTGGCACTAGCACTAACCCCAGCTGCCTGAGAGCTGGGCAGCTGTTCCAGCGATCCTGCTGTCCCCGGGCAGCCTGGGGACAGCGAGATCACTGGTGCATCCCCTCCAGTTGTCAGGGGGCCCCAGGTGACAGCGTGATTGGTTGTATGCCTCTCCCTCGGCCTGCCAGCTGAGAGGGACATGCTAGTGCTGGCTCCAGTGGAAAGGGGGGGTCACAGCCAGGGAATATTTCTACCCTGGCCATGACCCCCCTTTCCCATGGCCGCTGCTCTCCTTCCTTGGTTGGAATGGGGAGGGGTGGGGAACAACGGCAGCGTGCAGCCCCTGCGTTCCCCTCTCCCAGCCACCTCTCAGCTGAGCAGGGCACGATCCTTGCTGGTTCTGATAAAACAGGGGTCACAGCCCGGGAAGGCTTCTTCCCTGGTCGTGACCTCACCCCACCCCTTTCTATCAGAGCCAGCACTAGAGCGCCCCTCTCAGCTGACAGCCAGCTGGGAAAGGGAGTGCAGATCGTGCCCCTCTCAGCTGGGAGAGGGAAACACAGATTGGATTTGCGCCCCTCTCAGCTGGGAGAGGGGAGTACAGACCATGCCCCGCTTAGCTGAGAGGGGAGTGCAGATTGTGCCCCTGACAGCCTCTGGGGACTTTTGTGCTCCCCATTCCTGGCCAGCTGTCAGCCTGAGAGGGGCCCACTAGCTGCGCCTCTATGGTGCTGACAAACCCAAGGCTGCGGGGGACCCTAACAAACAAAACCTGGCCCCGTAGTTGCCTATTGTCCCAGTTTGAGCCAGGTTAACCCATGCTGTGTGCTCCGCATCCCCAGGTATAGCACAGCGAGGGGTTGCCCCAGGGCAGCCCTGAGGAAAACATCTGGCAGCCACCATTCAGACAGATGAAGCCAGGGTTTCCGGGGGGCCGATGTGGGGCAGCATCTCATTTGTTAACACCCAGCATGCATTTGTACTGTAACCAAATATGGGGAAACCAAACCTTAGAAAAAACAACATTCTTCATAGAAAAATAAATAAAATCTTACCCTATCTATTTCATTGTCGTCAATTCCACTAAGATCTAATTCACCGTCTCCAGCATTTTCATCTAAATAAAAGCAATACAAATTTAATTAGGATGTGTATTCATTCCAAATCAACTCTGATTCACGCTCTTGCTTGAACTGTATATGAAGTACAATTTTGGTGATAACTGGTTTGCTAACAAAGCAATAATATTTTAGAGGATTACACCCTTCCAGTTTTACAAAGAGAGACTTGCTAGTGCTTTCCCATTGTGCATGCACACAAACCACCACCACTGTTAATTAATTTGGAATAGGACTTTTCCCCTGACTCATCGGGCATTTTCAGACTCAACACTCTCTACCCACTACCCACCCACCAACTATACATGTTGCAGGGCTGCAGTGTTGCCCTATGGGTGCCCGTAACATGTATGGTGGGTAGTGTCTTGTCTGAAAATAACCATTGTTCAGGGAGAAGGGATAAATATATTGTAGTAATTTACAGAAGGGTTTCCCCCATCCCTAATCTGAAGCCACAACAGATGTTCACAATTAAGATGGTGAGATCATTGTAGCACAACAATCTGACTTTTCTCTTGCCATCACAGGCACTAGTCCATAACAATCAATCCACAAAATTAGGACTAGAAAAATATTTTCTATTATTAGCGGGGCAGCATAGTCCAGTGAGCACTGCACTGTTGCATGGAGTTGTGTGCACCATGTGCCAGTTTTCCATTTTAAAAATAGGATTATAAAACTTATCCACCTTTGCAAGACACCAATATCTATTGAAGTAGTGTGCAATCCTCCTCATTCATCATCCAGGTGCACAAAGGGATCATACCCACGTAAGTTGCACACCAAAGTGCCACACTAGATGTAAGTAGGTGCCAAATCCTTACTCACAATGAAGAGCATCATTGTGCCACATAACCATGATCAGCAGGCTGCTGTCCGTAATGCAAGAATGTGAAATGCACTTCTGTAGCTGGGAACATCCTTACCGGTGGTCAGAACACACTTAAAATGCTGACCACACTGAGCAGCAACACTGCATGCACAAGGGAGAATGGGCAATGAAGTCTCTCACCGTGTAAAATGTTTTGGCACTCACTTCAATCTGGTGTAGCATTTCAGCACACAATTGACTATTTATTTAAATGTTTACCTGCCCTTCCCCTAAGCCTCATGTGTGTGTAACCCCCTTACACGCTGGGTGAATGAGGATTGTACCCAAAAAGAGGGAAGAAAGTACTAAATGCTAGAATCAGGTCACCAATCCAATCACCAAATGATGTGCCGTTTCTAGTGTATATATTCGGAAGTGTTCAAAACTCATGAGTCCAGACGTAAAAACCCTAGAATTTATACAATCTGCCTTGTGGTTTGTGAGCTTCCCAAGTGCACTGCAGTCAGGTATTGAAGCTTTTCTACCACATAGGGTGGAAACAGGTAGCGCTGTTATACCTGCAGGTATTTCCACAGGGAATACCTGCATTTTTGAGGAGTGCTCGATTGGTATCTGGGTGCCAAGTGGGTATCTGATTACCCCCAAAATACCAGGTATTACTGTTACCATTTACAGGTAAATCGGTACAGAAATTGGGACCAAAGTCAGAAAATCAGGGCAAAACACAGTAAACCAATAACAATTTGTACTTGATGTTACATGGTCAAGTACCGTAATTTTGAGAAGTATACCAGTTTTTGTAGATACTTGTTTCAGCTCTACCACCACAACAAAGACTTAGAAAAGCAAATACTAAAATTGTCACAATTTGACTGCAAATTTCACAATTTTAGGCTTTAAACCCCCCTAAAATTGCAAAATTATTGATAAATTTGCACACTGGCAACCATGCTTATTACAAGTTTGTACTTTGAGTAGGTTTGGGGAGGAGGGATTAATTAAGGCATTATTTCTGAAAACATAACTAAGTTTCCATAACCATTATATCCATTAACCAGGCAGCTATACAAACAAAAGAAGTGGGAGAATTTGAGGAGTGCAGTATTCACAGCATCAGAAACTGCTCTTAATACATCATCCTAAAAATCTTGGAGGAATAGGGAGATGAACATCAACTCAAGGATTATCCTGGAGAAAGCAGACAGCTTCCTGATTGCTCCCCTCAAGTGCCATGTTTAATCACCTCTGGGGAAATGCTGACTTAGCTGATTTCCAACTAACGGTGCAGAAAGTCAGACAATTTCGCCACTCTGAGTGACAGCTTGCCATAGCAACATAAACAACCAGATGGCCCATTCTTGGCCTTTATGGTAATGGATCCATATTAATTCTTAGATACCCGAGTTAGATTTCTAAGTCTGGGTATCTCACTTCCAGACTCATGGATACGTTACAGGGATAGTTAGCATTGACAATTCTGTTAGAATGAACGGACCCTGAAGTCTTTACTATTGTGGGAATAAGCAAGTTGAAACATAAGGTTTTTCATCATATGAAAAAGAGAGGTTATTTGTGGTACACCATATAGTAGTGACATGAGTCAATAAACTATTAATAAAAATATTTAAATTTATATCCCACTCTACGCAGCGGTAGACACACAAAAACAGTATATAATGATTGGTGCAAATAAATGAAAGAGCATATAAAATCCCCTAAAAAAAACCAACCCACCCCCCCCTCCCCCAGTCTCCCTACAAAAAAAGTTATTTGGTAAAGTCAGAGTTTGGGGCTCAGTCTTGTCCTGTTTATTTGGATCAGTTTCAGTTGGTGTCACCCACTGAGGTAGGGAATGTCCTTGGGGCAATGTGGGCAGCCAGTTGTAAATTAGATCCTTGCCTGCCTTGGTTGGTGAAAGCCAGCCAGGAGAGACTGGGGCCTTTGATGTCTGAGACTGTCAGTGCCTCCCTTCAAGAGGGCATGGTTCCGGATGCCCTCAAGAGGGCAGTTATTCGCCCCCTGCTCAAAAAAACATCACTTGACGCTGACTCCTGAGGCAGGTATTGCCGCATCTCTAATTTTCCCTTTTTAGGGAAGGTTATCGAATGGGTGGTTGCCAGGCAGCTGCGGGGACATCTAGATGCAATTGGATTCCTGGACCCATATCGATCGGGCTTTCGTTCTGGGTATAGCACGGAGACTGCACTTGTGGCACTGGTCTCTGTTGACCCTTTTAGATCTTTCAGTGGCCTTTGATACAGTTGTCCATGAGGTATTGTTGACATGGCTGCGGGACCTGGCAGGGGTTCACGGGATGGATCTAGAGTAGTTCTGTTCATTCCTGTTAGGGAGGTTTCAGTAGGTAGTGATGGATGATTGTTCTTCAGGCTCTTGTGGGGTCTCACAGGGTTTCATCCTATCTCCCCTCCTGTTCAACACGTATCTAAGACCCCTGGGTGAGATCGTGCATAGATTTGGGGGGTGTTGCCTTCAATAGATGGATGACACCAAAATCTACTTATCCTTTTCATCCAACCCAGGCCCCGTAGTCTCGGTGCTTACCCAACGCCAGGATGCTATTGGGGACTGGATGCGGGTGAGCTGTCCGAAGCTGAATCCAGACAAGACTGAGGTGATGATGGCAAGTTGGCCCTGCAGCCCAAGGGGGTGGGAGCAAGAGATTGGGAGTCCCATCACTGATGGGGTCTGACCTCCCCTTGCTATTCAGGTGCATAGCCTTGTGGTTCTCCTGGATCCTCAGCTGCGTGCCTGGAAGGTCAGGTTGCGGCTGTAGTCAGGAGTGCCTTTTGCCAACTCCATCTGGTGAGAAGGCTGCATTCTTTTCTCTCCAACATGGATTTGGCCACCGTCATCCATGCCTTCATTACCTCAAGGCTGGACTACTGCAATGTGCTCTACGTGGGGCTACCCTTGAAGACTGTTCAGGGCTGCAGCTGGTGTAAAATGCGGCAGCCCGCATCTTGATGGGGGTGAGTTGCCAGAAGCACATTACAAAGTGCTTAAGAGTCTGCAAGGACTGCCTAGAACGTTCTGGCACAATTCAGACTGCTGGTTTTGACCTTTGAAGCCCTAAACGGTTTGGGCCCTACATATCTGAAGGACCACTTTTCTCCTTATGTCCCTTCACAGTCCTTAAAATCTGCCAAGAGTGCCCACTTATGGGTTCCATTATTGGCTCAGTTTCATACAACTCGAGCCCCGCAGAGAAGCATTCTTGGTTTATCAAAACCCTAGTTTGAATGTCTTTCAGAAGCCATGTAAGACCTTTTTATTTGGTCAAGCATTTAATGGGCAGAGATAGATTGTGGGAGTGGTTTTCGTCTTGTGGGTTTTTAATTTATGTATTTTATATTTGTATTTTATGCATTTACTGTAAGCCGTCCTGAGCCTCAGGGGATAGGATGGGATATAAATCAAAATAAATAATAAAAATAAATAAAAACACACTATCCCTGCCTTCCAAATGCTTGGTCAAATAAAAAAAAAAGTCTTACATCCGAAAAACAAGTAGAGAAAATCCCCTCCATTCCTCCTCATTTAAAGGATTCTTACCTGGGGGAGTACAGGGATTTTCCCTAAATCTCAGATTTCAGTCTCAGTCCCATAATTTAATCAATTACTGATTTAATAGGTAACACAACAAGAATCACGGTTGCAGCTGTTATTGTTTTTATGAAAATGTACTTTAAAGTTTGGCAGGAAACTAGAGAGACTGAAAACAACCCCGTGGTGGCCGATTGGCTGATGACATTATTCGTATGTTCCTCCAGCCAGCTCACTGCAGTGTCCCTCTGCAGACCACAAAATCTTGACACAAGACTGCAGGCCTTTAAGGTGACAAGGTTGCAGGATGGAAGTTAGGAGGAGGGCAGAGAGGGACTCTCTTCCCCCCTCACACACCTCTAGGGATGTGCAGGAAGGGGTGGATTGGTGGGGAGAAAAAGTAGGGGAGAGGGATTGCTAGGTTTGAGTGAAGGGAGAGTTCATGGAAAGTGTGTAGTCTGACCTGTGTGTGTACTGTTTGGGGGTCTTGCTTTTCTCCCTTGTGGCAGAGAGATTCCCTCTGGATGTGTGTGTGTCAGCAGATGCGATCAGAGCAGAGGGGTGGCCTCTGAACTGCAGAAAGAGGGAGGCGGTGGGTAGACTAACTCCTTCCACTTGCTGGCTCACTCCTGACAGAGAGCTCTTTAATCCTAATTGTGTGGAGACAGGCTGAAGTTGTTCCGTCCAGGGGGTGCGTGTCTGGCGTGTGTGAGAATATTTAGAACGGGGTGTCTAGATCTTCCCCTTGGATTATCAGCTCCGCGATCATGGGCAGTGGGGCAGGCAGCCCGGGCAAGAGTTGCTGTGTGTCCAGCAAGGACTGCAGTCTTAGTAGTCAAATTCGAATAAAACGGCTTGTCTGTGCAGGGTTAGCAGTATCAGGTTAACAGGGTAGTGAACAGTTTTTCATCCTATGCAACTCCTGGTATAGGAGCCCTGTCAGGGTGGCGGTGAGGTTTTTTAGGTGGCTTCCTTAACGCAATCTTTAAAAACCCTGCTTGCTAGGAGAAAACTAGTGCTTCAGGGCAAAAAGGTTGTAGCCTAGCACTCTCACGAATGGACCAGTTTTCTACTTGAAGGGAGTTTCCTTTTTTAAAAAAAATAAAAATAAAATGAGGGATTATTCAAAAATGCCTTCATTCTGGGGGTGCCACACACAAACACCTGTGTGTGTGTGAATCAGGCCTCAATCCTTGCCCGTCTTACAGTGTGGACCGACCCTTTGTAACAACCATGGACAGCAGAGGAAACACCTCTGCTAAGTCGGTTGTGACGGAAAGACCCAAAAGATAATGTAAGTATTCCACTGTGCACAATCACACCAAAATGTACTTATTTATTTATAATTTATTTATTTAGGAAATTTTTACCCCGCGCATCCTGCCACAGGCTGCTCTGGGTGGCTTATAATCAACTTCCCAACAAAGTTTTTGTATGTGTCCTGCGAGACACAAACCTGAGGAAGGCATGGATCCAGGTTGTCAGAAGAGAGGAGAGGAACAGGAAAATCAGTGGCAAAAGCATGTATTTTGTATATGAAGCTCATTTTGATGTAAGCACATTAAGAGCAGCTATCTTGCATCACAGAGGCCTGGGGGGGGAGGTAAGTGTCAGATCTACACAAATCCTTGCGGAGGCTTATTTTTCTTTAAAGGTAGACACCAAAATCCACCTTCTACACACATATGTGATCCATCCATGTCCGGTGACCGCATCGCAAATTTCAAAATTCCAGTGCATCATGGCACTGCAGTAGTGCAAAAATCTCAATCCAAGCCATGGATACTCGTGATTTTAACATGCAGACACTACCCCAAAGTACAAAAACTTATATTTCATATCACATTTTAAGTGTTTGGACCACTACTTCATATGTAACTACATGTCTGCCATATAGCATCTTCCATGCGTATTTAGGGGAACACAACTATTACCTACAGACAACTAAGCAGCATCAAAATTATAGACTGTGGCAAAGCAGTGGTGGTCCTATATTCAGGACTCCTAGGTGATTCCCCACAAGTGAACCCGTGGCCGCCACCGCACTCACCAGCTAGTTGTCTGCGGCGGCTCCCTCGGTGCACCTGCCACGCTGCTGGTCTCTGCCTTGCTGTTCCCTTTAAAGTTTAAATCCCCCTCCTTGGGCGGGCCATGCCAGCAGCACAGTGCCTGGACTGTCAATCAGCTTCGGCTTCTAGCTAAGCCTGCCTGCCTTAAGTTTTGCTCCCCGACCCCAGGGGAGGAGGTGTAGCCCAATCATATCTGGCTGTCCCAGCTGGCGCCCACTGTACTAATTGCCTCACCTCACTCGTGTATGGTCACACGCATGCACAACGCCGCTGGAGACCTCCCCCTTGCTGGGGTGGCTCGGCCTTGTGGGGATCCTCAGGCTGTGGCTTGTGCATGCACAAGACTCTGGTGAGTGGCTAGCCCGGTAGCCGCATGGGAGAGGAGGAGCAGCAGCACACGCTACACAAGTGGGTGGGAGGGAGCCGGGAGTGGACTAGCAGAACAAGTTGGGAGGCGCAGCAGAGGAGCCTGCCTGGCACAACTGCACACCCCAGCATCACCAGGTCAGATTCGGAATCAGGATTCAGGGGGGAGGGGGGGGCTGGACAGAGACACTGACAGCAAGTGTGAGCATGTGATTTTTTTCCCCTCTTGCACATGCTCACTTGTGTTTTGGGGAAGGCACAGAGGAGGCACTTTGAGGATTTTAGCAATGGAACTGCTTGGGCGATGGAGCCATCGCCCTGGCCTATCTCAGAAAAAACTGCATCCTGTGATTATGGGGAGGAGAAACTGGGAGCCAGACTCAGACCTCATGCAAAGTAGCACGTGGCTGCACTCTGCAGCTGGCTTCAGGTAGCAAGTTGGTTCCCCTTTTCTGGGTTGGACGGCTGGTGCTTGACGGAGATTTGAGGGAAGAGAAGCTAAGGTTTTATCAAGCCTGACTGAGAGGCCACTGAGACCAAGTAAGAGAAGAGCTATGGGTTTGCTTAATCTTAGTGGTTTGGGAGAAAATGAAATCATGTCTTATAATTGCTTTGCACTGATTTTAATTCACAGTGGGGTGCCTTACCGTCTCTGGGCTCTTTCTTAGTTTCTTCAAGCCTGAAGCTTGATGTAAAAGAAATCTGGTCAAGCTTGATATTCTGTGTTTTGGGGGTTTGAATCCCAGTCATGATATAGTGGGAGAAAAATCCTGCATGGTTTGCATTTCAATCCTCCTCACTCAGCATGCACTGGACTGGGGTGTTTTACAGTGACAGTCTCACTGCCTGTGTTTTGGGTTTATGTGAATGAAATCTGTGGTTTGGGGTTTGAATTCACGGTTGAATTTAATGGGAGAAATTCTCCCTGGTTTGCATTTCAATCCTTAATATCTGATGTAAAAAGAACCCTGTCTGTGGCTTTGGGTTTTAATCCTAGTGGTTTTGTGGGACACTTTGAATTTTGCCACCCACTGTACTTTGATGTTTGAACTTGGAATCTTAAGGATTTTTCCATGTATTTTTTCGTTTATTCACTGGTCTCAGCTTGTAGGAAGGTCTGAAAGTGCTACATCTCAGGGGTGGAGTATCTTTTCCCTTCCAGGGACCAATTGCAGCATTTATGGCAGGTGTGTATTTTAGGATTCCACATAATGTTGTTGGGATTTACTGCATTTTCCATTCATTTTGGTGTGTCTTTCTTTGAATGCCACATGGTGGGCGTTGCACTATGCATGCCTCCTCGCCCTCTGCAAAACTCTCTGCAGCATTTAGGGTATGCCATTTAGGGTTTCACATAACCCTGTTGGGTTTTGCATAATTTCTGAGCATTTTAGTTGTAACCTATGCTCATTTCAGCTACTGTAATGTTTCTTGAATTGCACCTTAAGTAAGGTACTGAAAATTTCTGTAATATGGGCTAGCTGTTATGGTACTTCTGTTTTCTCTCCTATTGTACTCCTGCCATTGAACACATTCAAGTTATTGGAGACAGGTCCCTACCCAGTTAGCTTACAGTCTAAGAAGGACAAGAAGCCCTGTCTGTACCCATGCATACTGGACTCACTTGGCTCTGTTGTTGTTTGCTAAAACTGCTATCCTTCTGCGCATGTTCTATTCCTTGTGCGCATGTTCTATTCTATTGTTCATGATCATGTAAGTGTTCAATTTTAGGGTTGGCTCTGCCCACCGTTGGCCCCACCCATATCTGGGCTGGCCACACCCACTACCCCACCAGCCTCAAAACCCACCAGCCACCACTGCAACAAAAGACTATTTAATAATTTAATGTAGTTGTTCCATTATTATACATAAGGCCAACAACCCTATTCTGCAGTGATTCTTTAAACATGACCTGTTCTAGTAATGTGCTAACCAGAATGACTGATTTCCTGCCATCTCTTCTTTTTATCAGCAATACAGTACACTGATAAAAATTTTGTGTCTTGCAAGACACATACAAAACCTTTGTGGGAAAGTACATTTCGATGTATTTGTACACAGTGGAACACAATGTCTTTTAGGGGTTTCCATCACAACTGACAGCAGTGGTGTTTTCTCTGCTGTTCATGGTTGTTACAAAGGATCATTCCCTGGCAAGGATTGAGGCCTGATTCACACATACAGGTGTTAGACTGTTGTATGGCACCCCCAGAATGAAGGTATTTTTGAATAACCACTCAAAAAAACCTCCTCCCTGCAAGTAGAAAACTGGTCCATCCACAAGAGCCCTAGGCTACAACCTTTTTGCCCTGAAGCACTAGTTTTGTCTTAGCAAGCAGGTGCTTTTTTAGATTGCTTTAAGGAAGCCACCTAAAAAAACCCACTCCTGAGGCTCCTGTACTAGGAGCTGCATAGAATGAAAAACTGTTTACTAACCTGTTAATCTGATATTTTTATTATTAACAAACATTTATATAGCACCAGCAGTGTACCTGGCACTTTACAAAGTAATAAAACAGACACGGTCCCTGCCCCTAGGGCTTACAATCTGAGAGACAGGAGCTGGGGGAGAGACTTAGGAAGGGGAACAGAGGGAGAGACAAGGGGTCTAACATTCATGAAGATGCGAGGTCTCAAGTGCACGTACTTGGCTTGGTTACGATGAGAATGACAGCAGGCAGGTCCATGTTGCAAGGATAAGGGTAAACCGATCGTAGGTATAGGAATAGTGGCTCAGCAGGATAAAGAGTCAGACAGAGCAGAGCGAAAGAGGTGAGTTTTAAGGAGAGATTTGAAGGTATGAAGGGAGGGGGCAAGGCGGATGTGGACAGGGAGGGAGTTCCAGGCATGGGGGGCAGCAAGTGAGAAGGGACGAAGGCGCTTAGGGGAGCAGGGAAGGCGTGGAAGGGTGAGAGAAGGGACAGAGGAGGAGCGAAGTGCACGGGCTGGAGTATGGAGGGCGATAAGTGCAGAGAGGTAGGGGGGAGCAAGGTTGTGAAGAGCTTTATAGGTGAAGACTAGGAGCTTGTGCAGGATTCGTTCAGGAAGGGGAAGCCAGTGAAGCGAAGAGAGGAGGGGCTGCACATGGTCGAAGCGACTGGCGAGGTAGATGACCCTGGCAGCAGAGTTTTGGACAGAGATGAGGGGAGAAAGGTGAGACCGGGGAAGGCCAGTGAGAAGGAGGTTACAGTAATCGAGGCGAGAGATGACCAGAGCATGAACAAGAGTTTTGGCAGACGAGACAGAGAGAAAAGGGCGAATCTTAGCAATGTTATGGAGGGAGAAGCGACAGGATTTAGCAACAGAGTCAATGTAGGGTTTAAAAGAAAGGGGTGAGTCAAAGATGAAGCCTAGGCTACGGGCTTGGGGGACAGGCAGGATGGTGACTCCATCAATAGTTATTGACAGTGAGGAAGGAGAGGAAGGATGAGGGGGGAAGATAAGGAGTTCAGTTTTAGCCATGTTGAGTTTGAGTTGACGTTGAGACATCCAGGTAGAGATGTCAGAGAGCCTGCACAGACAGGCCGTTTTATTCTAATTTGACTACTAAGTCTTTGCTGGATACACAAACTCCTGCCCATGTTGCGCGCTCCACTGCCCATGATCATGAAGCTGATAATCCAAGGGGAAGATCTAGACACCCCCTACTAAATATTCCCACCCACCCACAGACACACCAACCCTGAACTGAACAACTGCAGCCTGACCCCACACATTTAGTATTAAAGAGCATTCTGTCAGGAGTAAACCAGCAAGTGGAAGGAGACTGCCTCCCTCTTTCTGCAGTCTAGAGGCAACCCCTCTGCTCTGATCACATCTGCTGACACTCCCCACTCTGGGGTAATCTCTCTGCCACAAGGGAGAGAAGCAAGACCCCCCAAACACACACAGGTCAGGCTACACGCTTTCCATGGAATCTCCCGTCACTCAAATCTAGCAATCCCTCTCCCCTGCTTTCTCTCCCCACCAATCCACCCCTTCCTGCACATCCCTAGGGCTGTGTGATACCAGCTTCCCTCCTGCAGCCATGTCACCTTAAAGGCCTGCAGTCTTGTGTCAAGATTTTGTGGCCTGCAAAGGGACACTGCTTAGCAGGGAGCTGGCTGGAGGAACACAATAATGATGTCATCAGCCAATCAGCCACCAGGGGGTCATTTTCAGTCTCTCTCCAGGAATGCAGTTTCCCGGAAACTTTGAAGTAGAGTTTCATGAAAACTACAACTCCTAGAGAAGCGATTCTTTTTGCTTTAGGTTTTGAGTAACAAACTGATGACTGACACTGAAATCTGAAAATTAGGGGAAAATCCCTATTTCCCCACCCCAACCCATATCCCTCCTCAGAAGGGGCGGCCACCCCCCAAATCCCTACGATTAATAATTAAACAAACCCCACCACACACGAGAGTTAGCTGTTGCTGCTGTTCCTACAGATAACATAACATTTTGTATGAAATAAAGTAATTTCATTTACTCTATAAGGAGCAAGACTTTCAAAGGAGCATAAGAGTCAGCCACCCAGCTTCCATTTACTAAATGAGAGTTGAGTAAGTATTTGAACTGAGCTGTCAGAATCCTACCCAAATTTATCAAAATAAGGTATATCCAGTCATAGATTCTGATTTACTTAGTCTACCATAAAAAAGAGGGCGACTTTAAAGCTGTTGCTATTCAAGGAATCTCAAGTTTGTGCTTTTAATGTTTCTCCTATGTTTGCCTCAGACAATACACATTTGTCTGCTGCAGATAATTTTATGCTAATAAAAATGCTTCTGTAGAGTTTTTCTGAAAGACATATTTTTATCTTTGGAATTTTATAAATACACATACCACAATATGTGAAAAAGTTTTACACTGTAAACTTAAACACATTTGGAAAAACATTTTTTCAGTTTTTCCACACTAAAAATATGCAAACATTGTTTTCTGCTACTCAGCACTGTATTACAACCACCTCCAACAGCAGTAAAATCACTATTCGCAATGTGAATTCAGGGGGGCCATCAGAGCCACATCATTTCCTATAAATTATGTGTCTGATCTCCCTTGGCACCCCTGTTCGGACACTCCGTTGCTCTTCCATCCCCTCCCTCCCCCTCCTCCCCTGCTCCCCCAACCACCTTCGTTCCTTTTCCCTTGCTGCCCCGCACGCCTGGAATTCCCTCCCTGCCCTCGTCCGCCTGGCCCCCACCCGCCACACCTTCAAGTCCCTCCTCAAAACCCACCTCCTCTGCTCCGCTCCGCCCTTCCTAACTCCTGCTAATCATCCCCACCCAGGATTATCCCCCACCTGTTATCTGTAAACTCCCCATTTACTGTAACCAAGCCAAGAATGTGTACCTGAGTTCTCGCATCCTTATGACCCTTGTCTCTCCCTCTGTTCCCCCTTCCCTGTCTCCCCTCCCCCTGTCTTTAGATTGTAAGCTCTCGGGCAGGAACCATGTCTATCTTATTTTCTGTAAAGTGCCCGGTACATCGCTGGCGCTATATATAAATGCTAATGCTAAATAATAATAATAATAATAATAATAATAATAATAATGTCAAATGGGAGCTGGACCCATGTCAACAAGGGCAAAATCAACCTTGGTTTTCACATCACTTCTTTATTCACACAGGCTATTCCCTCAGAAGTTTTTCCATTTATCCCCACCCTCCAAGGTGACAGCAATGGGACAAGGAGAAAAGGAAGAAGGGCAGAGGGGATGCAACATGGGAAAGCTTTCTTTCCTTCTCTTAATGTAAAATATTACCATTGTGCTTGAGTAACTGTGATTGACATTTGCAGAAAACTGCTTTTAAAATCAACAGGTTTTTCAGCATTATGACACACACACACACACACACACACACACTTCATTAAAGAGACTTCCATGTTTCCAGTAATATAAAGTCAGTAGCCACGACTTTCAAATGGCCAGTGATTTGGAGTACCCAATATATGACATGATAAAGGAACCTGATTTTCAGAAGATGCTGCAGATCAAATCTTTGAAAATCAGGTCCTTTGAAGACATATTAAGGGGGGAACCAATCCAAAGTACTTACAGTCACTTATCATTTTTGAAAAACAAGTATGAATAAAGGTTGTTTGAAAATTCTTCCTCGTTTCAGCCCAAAGCAACTTTTATTACATAAGATTCTGGACATCCCAAAAGAACACTTTTTAAAGCTGCTACCTCTTATGTAAATTAAATAAGCTGAAAACACATCACAGCTCCTTTATTCGACAGTAAGCACTAGTTACATTACATTTTTGAAACACAAATTTTAAAATTCACTATGACCCAGCAAACCTTGCCTCCACAACTGGTACAGAAGTCTCTAATACGCCAGACTAAAAATTATACAGTTTCAGGCATCATAAACAATTTTGTGTCATAATTTAAAATATAGCTTGCTGTGGAATTAGGTGCCAGTGGTTCTTATTAGATCTATTACTGACATACACAGAGATTTCATTTGCCAACTGGCAAATTGCAGAAGAGAGTCTGGAAGCAAGTTATCTATAATAAGCATTACTTATACTGGGTAACAGCAGTACAGGGAGTAATTGAGGGATTCTGGCCTTGCCTGCAAATAGTCCCTGTTCTGCCAATTTGACAGGCATTCATTAAATTCAAAGAGTTATGGAGAATAGGAGGTGCATTCAAACTCCCAGCTTTATGCTCTCACTAAACAAAGTGCTAAGCAATAAAATAAACACCAACCATAATCTTAAATTTGAGAAAGCAAGCAAGCACTTATTTTGATGCACCACTAAAATTCCGCCGCAATCATCTACAAAAACCAGTAAGATCCCAACTGCTGTAAACCTTCATCTGTTGTATGTTATGCAGCTTGCTCTAGGGCACAGGAAGTAGTTTGCTCCTCACTGTTTTGTGCCAGAAAGATTTCTCCTCCCTCCCCCCAGTGCTAAAACTTTTCAAAACAATTTCTGAACGAGAGCTTGTTTTTAGCCTTCATAAAAATGACTGATATGAAATTTTTCATAAAACCACAGATGCGATCAACATCTGGCCCAAGATCGTAAACTTATCTGAAAGCAAAACTCATGTGGTTTGATGTGGTTCTTACAAGATTGAGGTTTCTTCTTTTAAGGGAAGAAGCACTGCAGAGTACAGGTAAAAAATAAAATTCTGAGTTTAAAAAATGGGGCTTTAGATTATTATTCTTTAAGCAGCTAAGGGTCGGTCGTTATAGTTACAGTAAACAAGGACAAGCTGCAATCCTTCCCCACCCCTCCTAATCTCCCTAGTGCAGCCGGAAGACAGACCACTGCTTTACAGCTTTCAATCAGGTCTCTGAATCAATTTCATTCCTGCAACTTGAAACTGACAGTCACCAACCAACCAACCCCCATAAGAAATTTTTTTAAAAGCTTTGTCAACAGCCTTTGGATGTTCTCTCTCACCTACTTTAATAGACAAAAGGGCTGCAAATAGACCGGATTAGGCTTGTAAAACACCTGTGATTAATTAAAAGAACAAGTCACCACTTCTTTTCTTTTTTTAAAAAAAAAGCATGCTGCACTATTTTTAATTAGGTAAGAATGAAGTCATTCTAATAAAGCCAGTTGTTGCAGCAGCACATTTTATTATTTCTACTACAGACAGTAAAACTATTTACTGCACTGTCTAGATAAGAGGATTTCCTTGCAGACAGCCATGAAGACTGAGTGGCTCTCAGGAAATCCTCTGAAGCTTATACAGTTGGGAGGGCAACTTGGTTCTCCTGTGCTGTACTGAAGAATGCAGCCTCCAGCACATGATTTCATCGCTTTCAGCACAGAAATCAAGCAATTTCTACTTGATCTGTAGCTCCATAATGTTCAGGACATCAGTGATTTTAGAAATACTTTGGGGTTTAGGCACTAAGGCAAAAACTGGGAGATCTTCTTAGCCTGAAGAACCAGCTGGGTCTATTTATAGCAGGCATTTTCAAGGACAAAGGTGGGATTTATACTGAAAGCAGTAGATCTGGGTCACAAAGGTATAAATGAAATGCAAATTTCAGATACCCAAGTCCTTCTTCTCTCACGTTGAGCCCGAAGGACGTTTCACACACACCAAAGGTCTATTCGTGAATACGTCAAAATAACTATGGATCTACAGCTTCAGAGGTAGTGCTACCAGATTAAGAATTTGATGTGAGCATAATTATCCACACGGTAACTAGTCCTGACTATGGGACTCTTGCACACGAGATGGGGTGAGTGGGGGGGGGAGGGGGAGGAGACTACCATGAGCCAAAATCAGAGCAGGGAAAATCATGCAAATCTCCATTCGCGTGTGCGGGGTTTTAAATGTCATCAAACAATTTCTGCCATGATTTCACTCACTGATTACAAGACTGGATTTTGAGCCCTGTAATCCATGAGTGAAGTCACAGCGGAAACGGCCTAATGACATTAAGGGTCAAGGGTTACACAAAAAACAAGAAAGAGGGGAAAAAACCCTAGGTTCTTCTCAGATAGTTCCTATCTTCATCCGAATTCTTTTAAATAAGCTTCTAAAATGATTTACTGAAGTGAAGGTTTTCTGAAGTTTTAAAAAAGGGAATGGGGTGGAGGGAAAAAGCCATGCTTAACAAGCTGTATTATTTTTTTAAAACGCTTCTTCCCTGCCCCCCCCCCCCCCAAAAAATAAAAAATAAATAATAGTTGCTCTGTCCTACCTGGAGTACATCTTAGCATACAGCACAGATATATTTTTTTTGCATTTGTTTAATAATATTCCTGCCCCTAGCTTCTTTTAAAAAGGAATGAAGATCCCTTTTTATAAAACTCTGCAAAATTATTCTTCGTTCTTCCTCAAGACAACAGCACAACTGTCATGGCCTTGCCTCCAGAGCTCAGGGGGCTGTTCAACAACACATCATCATCAATGGACATCCTGACTAACAATCACCTGCAAAAAGTCAGGTCCGGGGCTTGAACCCCTGCCCTTTGGGACATGGGAGGGGCGTTTCTGGGACCTGAGCCACCTGGTGGACCTGATAACACCCTGCATCCCTCATTCTTATGTGTTTCCCTGTCTCCTCACAGGTCCACGTCCTTCCCCAGCTTTGGCGTGTTACCCTTGTCCAGCCCCCCAGCTTCCTGATTGGCCGCAGATGGTATTTGAGCCCTGGTGTGGCCTCAGGAAACTGGTGGAGCAACGTCTCTTCCCCACCTTGTGGCTTCCTGTGTGTACTGTTGCTGTCATGTCTTGTTCACTGCGTCAGTAGTAAGCTCCTCCCCTTAAGTCTGTGTCCTGGGTGCCTTGGCCCAGTTCCTCCGCCTCCCTGTTCCTTCCTATATCCCCTGTGTGTGGTACCCCTCCCTGGGTATGTTGTGATCTGTTTCTCAGCCCAGTTCCCCATTTCCCTGCTCCCTCCTTTATCCCCTGTCCTGTGTGTTGTACCCTTTTAAGGTGCCGTATATCCCTTGCGTGTTGTACCCCTCTATAGTGTGCCTTATATCCCGTGTGAGCTGTGTTCGGTGTGTCCTGGCTCTGTTCCCCACTTCCCTGTTCCCTCCTACATCCCATGTGCGCTGTGTTCTGTGTGTCTCAGCCCTGTTCCCTCACTTCCCTGTTCCCTCCTACATCCCATGTGTGCTGTACCCTTTTAGGGGGCTGTATATCCCTTGCGTGTTGTACCCCTCTAGTGTGCCTTATATCCCGTGTGCACTGTGATCTGTGTTTGGTGTATCTTGGCTCCGTTCCCCACTTCCCTGTTCCCTCCTACATCCCGTGAGCTGTGTTTGGTGTGTCTTTGCTCCGTTCCCCACTTCACAGCACACACGGGATGTAGGAGGGAACAGGGATCTATGTGTCTCAGCCCAGTTCCCCCCTATATCCTGTGTGCTGTACCCTTCCAGGGTGCCGTATCTCTCTCACTGGTTCTCCCCGCCAGCTCCCGTCACTGGTTCTCCCCGCCAGCTCCCGTCACTGGTTTTCCCCACCAGCTCCCCTGTCGCTGGTTTTCCCCACCAGCTCCCCGGGACTTATAGCTCCCTGATGTCCTCTCCTTAGTCTTGGGAATCCTTGTTTCTGCTCCCGTGGTAGTCCCTTCCCTTCTCAGTGTGTCTTGGTGCGGGGTCTTAATTCTTCTCCCTTACCTCAATGACCAACTAGACCTTCTCTGAAGCTGGGCCTCATGGCCTCAAAATGAGAGTACTCTCTTGGGACTCCAAGGTAGACTGAGAGGTCCTTTCTTCCATGAGCTTCCCCTCCCTACTGGGTTCCGTCCTTTTCCCTTCCCTCGGGGGGTGAGGGCTCCCCCATCCTTGTCCCCCTGATCCCCCGTGACACAAAGATACTAACTAGGTACCACGAAAAGATGGCATTTTTCTGCTGAATAGACAGAGACCCATAAAATCAAACAAAAGTGGGAATTTTCCTCAAGTTGTGACTCTTTTCTGAAAGGTATGCCACAGTAACACACATAACTACGTAGGTTCAAGATACAGTAATAATTCTAAAATGTACAGGAACCCAGCAATCATCTTTCACATATCAAATCCCCAGCATAAGGACTTTATTTTCAAAAGCAAGGATTTGGGGTCCAAAAGGAAGGTTTTCTGCTGCATTCCCCATCCCTCACATATTTTCTTTGGTATCATTCCTTCCTTTTCCAATATTCATTTTGGCACCTTTTGACTCCTGTTTTCTGCATTTTTAAATATCTCAGCAGGGGCAGCAGACAGTAGCACTTTATCCTGGGAAGGACTGAGGAGCCAGACTGACTAGCATCTTAATCAGCTCTCCTCTTCAGCCCTTCCAAGTGAAAAGGGCTTCTCTATTTCAGGCAGAAGGGCTGAATAAAGTTCTGGAAAGAAGAGAGAAAATGAAAACGGACTAGGATCACATAATCCCAGTCAGTTTCCCGTTCCTGTTAGATGCAAAACCCTAACCATGTAAAACAACAAGCATTTTGCACAGAAGCCAGCTGTAAAAGGAACAGCTGGTTCTGCATTTAAAGTGCTGAAGCACTGCTTCTACTGTTTTAAATAGCAGGTTTGGTAGCCAGGTCCTACTGTGGATACCATGTGTCCTGCTGTCCACAACAGTCAGTCACTTGACTGGCAGTGACCACCAAAGCAAGGAAGCATGTGTACTAACTTCTATACAAACTTTGGCTGCAATTCAAATAAAAATAAATAAAGGTGAAAAATCCACAAGGGCTAAAATCAAAATCTTCACCCAGTTCCAAAGATCAGACCGACAAGACAGACCACTGTAATTTGTGCATGTGCAAAATGGCTGTCATGCTGTTTTGCATGCTCAAAAATGTCACTGCCCCTAACCAAAAAGGCCCCATTAACACTGGTACCATTTTGCGCATTCGTAATGGCCACTATGGGGGGCAGGCGGTTAATTTCGACCGGGATTCCCGATTGAAATTCTGGCCAAAATTATGGACAATCTTTTCATTTTTGCGGAAATGTCCACCACTACAATCCACTTACTCCAGAGTTGCTTCATTGAAGCCGTGAAGAATTGATGTTGATGGCCAGTACATCTTTAGTAGAAGCAAAGTTCACAGTGCTTAATGCATTTACATCAGGGAAACCAGATAAATTCCATCTACGCATACTGAAAGAACCAACACGCTAAACTGTATGTTAACCTCTCAGGTGATCCCTTATAATTTATAAACAACGTTGCATTTGTATCTAAGGGAGGGAATAAAAGTGGCCCCTTATATGCAAGGCTTGTTTAATGATTTGTTCTAAATCTATGGGGACAAATGGAAAGCAGGATAAAATGGGTCATGGGTCCGCCAGTTGTGGATTTGACTAGACAATTATACCTGCAGGCTTCAATGGATAGGGTCGGGAAGGTTATTGAATGGGTAGTGGCTTGGCAGCTTCAGGGGCATCTAGATCGTATCGGTTTCCTTGATCCTTCGCAGTCTGGCTTTCGTCCGGGGTTTGGCATGGAGACTGCACTTGTGGCTTTGATTGATGTTCTGCGCCGGGAATTGGATCAGGGCAAATCATTTTTACTGATTCTGTTAGATCTGTCGGCAGCATTTGATACCGTTGACCATGAGATGTGGGTGGCAAGGCTGCAGGACCGGGCTGGGGTGGACGGAATTGTTCTTGAATGGTTCCGCTCCTTCCTAGCTAGGAGAACTCAGCGGGTAGTTCTTGGGGAGTGCTCATCATCTCCCTGGAATCTCACATGTAAAGTCCCACAGGGTTCTATTCTGTCCCCTCTCCTGTTCAATGTGTATATGCCGCCGTTGGGCAAGGTAGTGATGGGGTCTGGCGTACATTGTCATCAGTATGGCGATGATACACAACTTTTCCTCTCGTTTTCTACAGACCCAGACCCGGCAGTCTCGGTGCTTACCCGGTGTTTGGCAGCTGGGGTGAGTGGATGAGGGGGAGCCGTCTGAAGCTAAATCCCGACAAGATGGAGGTGATGCTGGTGGGTAGGGCCGAGGGTGTGGTTGCCCCTGTCATTGATGGGGTCTGCCCTTCCCTGGCCACTCAGGTCCATAGCCTAGGGGTGCTTCTTGATTCGCAGCTCCGCCTGGATTTCCAGGTGGCGGCTGTGGCAAGGAGCGCCTTTTGCCAGTTACATCTAGCGCGACAGCTGTGGCTGTATGTTTCCGACTCTGACCTGACCACCATCATCCATGCTTTTATCACCTCTAGACTGGACTACTGCAACGCAGTCTACATGGGGCTACCCTTGGTGACGGTCCGGAAGTTGCACTGGTGCAGAACACGGCGGCCCGTCTTCTAACGGGGACGGGTTGATGCGAGCACATTACACCAGTGCTTTGTTCGCTGCACTGGCTGCCTATTGTCTTCCGGACCCGATTCAAGGTGTTGGTACTGACCTATAAAGCCCTAAACGGCCTGAGCCCTGCCTACCTGCAGGACAGCCTCAGGTCCCAGACTGTGGTGCGGCCCCTGCGGTCGGCTGGGGATGCCCGACTCGAGGTCCCCCGGGTTTCCTGGGTGGCGACGATGGGGAGGGCATTCTCGGTGGCTGCTCCGCGGCTGTGGAACTCCCTCCCGACAGAGGCCCGCCTAGCCCCAGACCTCCTCTCTTTCCGAAGACAGAGTAAGACCTGGCTGTTCCGCCAGGCTTTGTTGGGGGGACGGGGTGGTGGTGAGGGGGTTGGTTACACTTGATGTTTTATAGTATTTTATGTTTTATGCTTTTTTTAATTATTGAATGGTTTTTATTGATTTGTTATAAGCCATTCTGAGTTGCCCATGAGTTGCCCAAATATAAATAAATAAATAAATAAATGGAGCAACTCCAGAGTAAGTGGTTCATGGATCATAGCCTTCATCTATTGGGCAGTTTTATACCAGCTTAATAAATAATAATTTTATTCATATAATGCCCCCCACCCCATTCCAGGGCAAATAGTGCTCAGAGCACATCACAAAATACCATAAAAGACAAAAACACAACATAAGAACGTAAGCAGTGCCATTTACTGGGTCAGGTCAACAGTCCAATCAGCCCATCATTCTGTCTTTGACAGTGGCCAGCCTCGGTTGCCCCTGGGGAGTATGCAGCAGGTAACAATGGAGCAATCCATTTCCTGCCATCTTCCAACAGTCAAGGGTCTTGTACCCCTGGCCAACCTAAATTAGTCTAGTTTGTTTTTGAAGCCTGTTACACTACTGGCCTGAATCTAAAAATTAATTTACAATGCAGTTAAAAACAATTTAAAGGTGGAAGGAAAGGGGTTGGAAAAAAAGATACATTTAGGGGAACCAACAGTGAAAAGAGCACCTGGAGATTATTATTTTTTAAGTCTTCAGTTGTTTCTTGAATGTTAGGAGGGAGGCACAGAGATGAATATCTAGTTTTAAGGAAACTTAAAAATAGATTGAGTTTTGCTTTGATAATACAGGGTGTTTATTCATCCGACTATTTTCTATTTATCCCTATTTGTAACAATCAGATAAATAAATCGTCCCCTGTATATTAACTTATGAACAAAACTGACCATCACAGCTGACCATCCCTTCCACCTTTTCCTATACGCTCACTTTTTAGTGCACGTGTTTAACACGCAAGTAAGATCTCTGAAATTGCAAATCAAGAGCTTGCATGCTATTTATTTTCTTTTATTCAACTTAAATCCTTTATGACAGTAAACATAATTATTTGTGTTCCAATATACCAGGCACCAACTTAAAGAGTTTTACATGACAATGAGAAGGTCAAAATCTGACTCATCTAAGAAGATTCAGACTAGCTAACAAATCTGTGCCACAAATCCATTTTATTTTGAAACGTATCTTAAAATGCTAAAGTTGTTTTTCTTCCTTAATGGGATAAAGACTTTTCCCTCACTGGCCTTATTACCATAACTTTAAATTGTACCAGACAACATGCCCCTTGGATGGAAACAATTCAAAGAAATATGGCTAGACACTGCAGGGATTCTTAAAGATTTCCCTACTGAACAAGATGTTGGACACAGACTTTGGGAGCTGAGAGCTCAAATCTTCTATTAGCCATTAACTGACTAGGTGGCCTTGGGCAAGTAATTATCTCTCCCCCTCAATATTCCAAATGGGAGTAACCTACCTCACAGGGTTGTTGGGGGGATGAACTTAAATTATAAAGCACTTTTGAACACGAACTGAAAGCACTATAAAATAGTATGTGCTGCACATATCTGATTTTGGCTTA
>QEPC01007208.1:1104946-1116116 GCA_003113815.1 Sphenodon punctatus
GTTCAAGGCTGCGTCTTGACAACAATGAAGCAGGACTTATCCAAGGAGGAAAGTCCTACTCCCAAAGTCATGCACATCTGCACCGATCAGGAGAATCTACTTTTTTATTTTTCTCCCCACAGTCTCTGCCCACTCTCCCAGCAAACCTCAGCACTTCCTTGTTTGACATGAGAAGTATTTCCATAAGGCACCATGGGAAAATTCTGAACTAGAAAACCTATGACACAAGTGGGGAGCCTCTTCCCTCATATGGGACATTTTGAAAATTAGTGTAACCTCTGCAGGCAAGGAAGGAGTTAGGGATGAGGGGGCTTAAGAGGTGTGCTTAGGACAGGAGAAGAAAAGGGAAGGTCAAGATCATGGATGTCTGCCATGGATGCATCTCTAAAGAGCAAGGGTGGCTTCTGTGTTAGTTCCAGGTATGAGATGGACACAATGTAGTTCAGATAATCTCTTTTATTGGACCAACTTATCTCCTGTCCTTGAATGCACACCTTCATCTCTACTCTCCTCCCTTGAACTCACTCATTCCAGGCTTGAGGGTTGGAACTGGATACATTGGCCAGAGCCAGGAATTTGAAAAAGGCCAAATAAAAAACAGCCTAGGTCAGATTTGGCTCATAAAAATATAGGAAGGGCCATACTGGGTCAGACCAAGGGTCCATCAAGCCCAGCATCCTGTCTCTTGATAATGGTCATTCTCTATCACTTCGGAGAAGTATCTAACAGCTCATAATGGAGTGATCCATTCCCTGTTGTTCACTCCCAGCTCCTGACAGTAAGCGGTTACATCCCACAACCTACTTGGCTAACATCCATAAACGGACCTATCCTCCAAAAACTTATTCAATCCTTTTTTAAACCCAGCTACACTACAGGCCTTGACCACATCCTTTGTGCATTGAGTGTAAAAAACGCTCTCATTTATTTATTTGTTTTAAATCTGCTGCCAGTCACTTTCATGGAGTATCCCCTAGTTCTAGTAGTATTTGAGAGGGTAAATAACTGCTCCATATTTACTCATCCCACTACCACTCATGACTTTATAAACTTTTATCATATCCTCTCCCCTTATCCCATCACACATCTCCTCGGATGGAATCCATTCCATAACGTTTATCATGTTTGTTACCCTTCTCTGTACCTCTTGTAGTTCTACTATATCTTTTTTGAGATGGAGCAACCAGAACTGCACATAATATTCTATGTGCAATCGCACCATAGATTTATATTGAGGCATTATGATAGAGAATAAAAAGAACTATCCCTTTCCAAATAATTCCTAACATTCGGTTTGCTTTTTTGACCATTGCCACACATTGAACTGAGGATTTCGATGTATTGTTCGCAATGACCCCAAGATCCTTTTCCTGAGTGGTAACCCCAGATTTAGAACCCAGTATTGTATACAGATAGTTTGAATTATTTTTCCCTATGTGCATCACTTTGCACTTGTTAACATTAAATTTCATAAGCCATTTAGATGCCCAGTCACCCGGTCTCAGAAGATCCTCCTGCAATTCTTCACAGTCCACTTGGGTTTTAACTACCTTGACTAACTTTGGGTGGACTCACACATAATGCTGATTAAATCAGATGTCCGTGTGGTCCCAGAACATGTATAATGAACCCTGGATTAGTGTTATATGTGAGGGAGTCAATGGGCATTTCAGCCCCCCTTTAAATGCGGATTTGGAGTTCAAACTCCAAGCCCCCATTTAAAACGGGGCCGGTGCACCCACTGACTTTTTCACACATAACACTAATCTGAAGCTCATTATACATGTTCCAAGTCGCTGCAGACATCCGATTTAATCAGTGTTATGTGTTTGTCTACCCTCAGTGTCATCTGCAAACCATTGTGTTGTTAGCCAACCTGTGTGTTCTAAGCTATCCTGAGCATTCGGGGAAGGGCAGGGTATAAATGTAAATAAATAAATAAATCTGCAAATTTGATCATCTGCCTCTTTACTCCCTTTTCCAGATCATTAATGAATATATTAAACACACCTCTCCCCAGTACAGATCCCTGATGCACTCCACTATTTACTTCTCCATTGCGAAAACTTCCCATTTGGTCCTATATCCTGTGTTTCCTATCCTTTAACCACTTACTGATCCATGATAGGACACGCCCTCCTATCCTAGGACTATCTAAGTTTCCTAAATAAGCGTCTCTTGCAACGGACGTTATCAAACGCTTTCTGAAAATCCAGATACGCTGTATCACAGAACTTAGGTTCCAACTTTTGTTCTAGGATATGTTCCAAGGGTTCTGATCTAGTACAGGCATCAAAAGGTGAAGGAAAGGAATGGGAGAAGATATTTGACTCCTGCTTCCCCGTGCACGTGGGAACGGTAATGGAGGGAGGGAGTCACAAGCAGGGAACCCTTCCTGATCAAAAGCCCAGATCTGGCATTCTCATGAGAACACACATTAAGATTAAAGCTGAGTGTTACATGGCAATAAGAAATGAGATTAACTAATGCTTAAAAGTATTCATACCTTTACAGTATTTCATGATAAGAAAAATAAATTCCTTGCATACTAAAATAAATGTGGAACCTTTTAATATTAAGATAATTTATCTCAGACCGCTTTCTCACGTGCATTAATACGGACCGGTTGACACCGTGGGGAAGTCTGGAGGCCTCAAAAGATGAGCCGCTTCCGTCTCGTGAGAATGGCAGAAATGTGGATCTTTGCTTACAAACATGTATGCTAGGCAAAGTACATTTTACCTAACCTGCCGGATGT
The DNA here is from genome assembly GCA_003113815.1 of Sphenodon punctatus. Lineage (NCBI taxonomy): Eukaryota > Metazoa > Chordata > Lepidosauria > Sphenodontia > Sphenodontidae > Sphenodon > Sphenodon punctatus. The sequence goes on from QEPC01007208.1 coordinate 1,107,705, forward strand.
GCATGTTTGAAGGCAAAGATCCACATTTCCACCATTCTCTGTAACCAAGCCAAGAACGTGTACCTGAGCTCTCGCATCCCCATAAATGTTGCATCCCTTGTCTCTCCCTCTGTTCCCCCTTCCCTGTCTGCCCTCCCCCTGTCTTTAGTTTGTGAGCTCTTGGGCAGGGACCGTGTCTATCTTAGTCTTTGTAAAGCACCAGGTACATCACTGGCGCTATATAAATGCTAATAATAATGCTAATAATAATGCTAATAAATAATAATTCTCACGAGATGGAAGCTGCGCGTCTTTTGAAACCCAAACTGCCCGAGTCAAAATGGATAATTTGGGCTCAAAATATTTGCTGGTAACTTCCTATCTGAAAGCCAACACGGAGGTCGTGTTCCAACGAAGAGAGGTAAGCAAAAGTAACAACTTTAGTTTTATTACATCAAAGTGACTACTCCCATTTAGGCAGCATTCAGATGAACAGTATAAACTGAAATAACTACCTCAATTTAATTTAATTTAAAGTAACTACTCCACTTCTGTAGGACAAGGAATTATTACTTATCTATAGCTGCACCTTCCGTCACCACCCTCATACTGTTCACACAAACAGTTACTTCCAAACACAAACAAACTATGGGGGAGTACACACTCCTGATTTTTCAGAAGTAAATACTTCTCTTCCTACTCCCAAATAAAATTGGTTTAGCATTCTGTTCGTGTGTAAAATCTTCAGGAGTAAAACTGAAGGAGCAACTAAATTTAATGAACTGTTTGTCAGAACACAGTCAAAGATTCAAACTGTGATACACTTAGGCACAGGAGAAAGAAGCAGGGCTCAGGCCATGTGATCTTTTTCTGGCATGCAGAGTAGGGAATCAATGACAGAGGAACTTGGCCTTTGTTCCAGAAAGGCTTTGCAAGTCAACACATAAGCGCTTTACAACTAATACAAAACTTGACCGGTAGCCAGTACAGCAAGGCCAAGACTGAGAGGATAGATCTGGGCTATAAATAAAACAAGTAGAAATCTCAATAAACAAAGCATCACAAGGATCTGTCTGTGAGCCCACAAAGGAGTGGATCAGAATCCTTGCATGAGCAAAAGTTTAATTCTGGAAATATTCTCCAGGGCTAGAAGACCGACTTAATCGTATAGGCATGGCTCCAGTATACAGAAATGATGGAAGGAAATGGCTGTATTCACAGGCAGAATTACATGGATATCTGTCCAAAAAGCGGGGGGTGGAGGGGGGGGGCATTATCTCAAGTTGACGAGGCGGCCGTGGATTTTAATCCTGGGTCCACTGACTACAATTTCTCTTTCCATGCACCCCACCCCGCCTTGTTTTTCTCCAGTCCATGCTGCCACATTCCACTAGGTAATGAAACGTGAGTTGATGTTTCATTTTACAAATAGGTTTACAGAAGGTCACACTGAGGAACAGAAGCCAAGACGCTAACATGGTAGACTCAAAGCTACTTAGTGCAAAGGTTGCGGGGTGAGGGGCATCTGGGACACATGGGCAGACGTTAGGGTTTGGGAGGCAAGGCTGGGGACAAGAGTAGGCTGGAGTTGAAAAAGGGCTGGAAACAAGATTGGATCTTGACCTTCTAGTTTGGGGCCTTCCACTAAGCAGCTGTTAGGAGTCTGTGTCAACTCCTTCCCCAGTGGCTGAGGTTTTTTAAAGGCTATAACCACTGCCCCCCTGCCTCAGTAACAGCTTTGACATTGAGTTCTGAAGGTCAAGGACTATGACGAGGGGATGTTTTATGTACACGTGACTGATCTTGGTTTTCAAGTTTTTTTTAAAACAGCTGGTTTATTAACTCAATGAGAAAACCACCCACAATACATATTTGTAAATTAAATATGGAGAGAAGCCAATTTATACTGGAATGCCATAGGCTGTGGGAAGATGGTATGTTTGTGTGTAAGGAAATGCAGGAGTAGGTTGGGGCTGGAAGTCACAGCTCCTATGGACAGGACTTCTGGGCAGGACATCCCACCCTCCCTTTTTGGAGCTTATTCCACTGCCTGTCTTCCTAAACCACAAAGGGAAAAGACAGATGAACCTGCGGTTTGAAATATGAAATTCCCTTCGTAAAAAAGTTTCATTTTAAAGTTTCATTGTGTACAGTACTCTAAAGTGACTAAAAGTAGCAGTGGCACTATCATGCTCCATGTTTTTGTGTCCCAGTGATCCCAGATATGCTCAGCAGAGAAAGAAAACTTTGCCTTCAATTGCTACTTTCTGTCGCTGATGTTTATTGGTTTTATACCATCAGAACTGCACACCCACACTCTGGCATCTGAATGTCAGCCTGGAATCTTTCTGGATTGTCCATCCTCACCAGCAATAATCATCCTAGGATACTTGAGCCAGAGAATAATTCTTGCTCATTTTCCCATAGCTGTACTGCCTTGACAGGGCCAAAAGATGGCATTTATTTTTGTCACTGCCTATGCACAGTATATCAAGGTGATACCATTTTTACCTAGTTGCTTTATTACTGTATTATATTCACCTCCACATGCGTTGACAGATAAAGATAAAATACACCTATCACAAAACCTAAGCATTTGATAAATAGCAATACCAGCAGATAGATTTCAAATTTATGCTGTCCATTTCAATAGAACAATTTCAACAAAACATTGCGCTTTATGAAGTAGGCAAGGAGACAAGAAACCTCAATGTGGTGGGAAGAAAAGAAAATCAGGGACATCTGTACAGAGAATAAAAAGTAATTGGCAACACCCTAATGCCAGGGATGTGTTAGCTTTTTGCCCGTCAATTATACCTCAGAGCTTGCTGTAAAGAAATTGTTTATCAAAGATATAATTAATTTCTAGACCAGTTTTGCCGTCACTGAACACTAAACATTTTATATAGCTTAAGTCACGTGTTGGGACTGAATCAAGTGCAGCCCGCAGCCAGATTTTATTTGGCCCCTTTCCAGTTTTTGGATTTAGTTCCTACTCCTAAGTACTGAAAAAGACTGAGCTCAATATAAAGGAGCAGAGATTAGAGCATGCACATAAGGACAGGCTCCAGGATCTGGACCTTCCTCTTCCTGAGAACATCCATCCCTTAAGCATCCCTGTCCCCAACATCTGTGCGGTCCTCAGACAGGGCCAGACTTGGGGACAGGCAACATAGGCACCTGCCTAGGGTGACAGATTTTAGGATGGTTGGGGGCTTCTGTTCTCAGCCCGCGCCCACCTGGTCAATACACCCTCCTCCCCCTGCCACCACCTCCACCTCATTGCCTCACCCACGCCACACACAGCCTGGAGGGGGGATCCCATCATCCATCCCCACCTGGAGAAGCTGGGTTCCACCCCTGAGCCCCTTGCAAATGCTCTGTGTGTGTGTGTTGTCAAGCACGGAGGAACAGACTCTGCTTCTGTGCTGGGTGGCGCCATTATCTCCCTCCCTGCCTGCCTCAGACGGCGGCCCGCACGCACACCAGAGTTCCAGGGGTGGGGGGTGGCAGCCTGAGTTGCCATGGGGCACTAAAATCCTAAATCCAGACCTGCCCTCAGCATTTGTTCTAATTTTTAAAGTGGCCCTTGGAAGGAGAAATATTTCCCATTCCATGTTACCTCAGGGATCGCCTCGCCCACCGCGCCCCAGAGCGGCTCCTGCGGTCGGCCGGGAGTGTCTATTTGGAGGTCCCCCGCGTAAAGCGAGGGGCCACAATGGAGACGGATTCTCGGTGGACGGGCCGTGCCTTTGGAACTCCCTTCCGGAGGAAGCTCGCCTGGCCCCAAGCCTGTTGTCATTCCGGCGGTGTTGTAAAACCTGGCTGTTCGCCCAGGCCTTGGGGGGGGGAGGGGAGGGTTTGGTTTTTTCTCCCCTACCCTATTTTATTGTTTTTAATGCTTAAATTGTATCCCGGGGCCCTGTTTTAAAAATATTTAACTTGGTGGATTGTTTTAAATAGTTTTATACTTGTTTATATTGTTTTTATTGTTGTTGGAAGCCACCCCGAGCTGTTTTCAGGAGGGGCGGGGTATAAATGTAATTAATAAATAAATAAATAAATAAATAAAGTGGTTAGGCTGCACTTTCAAACAGTGCACTATTTCAAATAAAGTACCTATTTAATAACTTGTCAACAAATTTTTGTAAACGTTCAAATTAATGCCTCGAATGTAGATTGGAAGCACCAGAGCCAAAGCAGCTGATGTACCTGTGTAGTTCCAGCAATGGTTTTACACAGGACAAAAAAAAGTTCTCTTGCACAAGGGAAGTAACTACCCGGTTAGGTTTCAAACTTACCAAAAAGGGAAGTAACTATATGGTTTTAAGTTTCAAACTTTCAGAAAGTAGCCTAGGCCTAAGATATCAGGACATGAATGCACGAGGCAAGGAAGCAAAGCATAAAGTGAGGGATTTGTGGAGACCCCGGTTAACTAGCAGAACCAAAAAAGGATAGGAAAACATTTCAAAATGGAGTATTTTAAAGTATTTCCTCTGCAAAAGCTACCAGTATTTGCCATCAAAATTACATGGAAAAAATTGCCCTCTGAAGAGACATTGTGCTATATTTGGAAACTAAATTCAATCACAAGGATTTTATTCCTGCTGTAGACGCGATCATAATGCAACATTCAACTGTGCAGCTACTGCAGATGCCTCTATAAATAATCTACCACACTTGGTTCTTTTACATTAAAATATAATGAACTATCGTTTAGAAGTAGAGGTGGAAAGGTGGAATCCAGAGAGAAGCAAAGTCTATGTTAAACATGCTATTCAACCCACTACAAAATTATTTCAATTGAGAAAATGCTCCATTCAACTTATTCAACTGGTATGGTATTGCTGTGTTTCTTCATAGCTTTAACAACAAATTCATAAGGAATGCATATAACCATCACAATCAATTACTCACTTGCTGCTATGTAACCAATGTGCTTTGGTCACAGATATTTCTTGCCCTTCTTTTAGCCCATCTGTCAGACTATACTAGCCTCCCCACAATAACTAAAGCAAACGCAGCATTTAAGGGACAGTAAATATGTTGAAATATTGGGTGAAAACAGACATGACGCTAATCACCCTTTAACCACCCTTGATGGTTATTTATGCATGTTGCAGGGCTGTATTGGTGCCCTATGCAGCTCTGCAACATGCATAAATATCCACCAAGGGTGGTTAGCGTCATGTCTGTTTTCACCCATTGTTCCATCCTTCCTGCTACTACACGGACATTTCCTTCTACCTTATTCCATTGCTGTGCTAGTTGCAGCAGAGGCCAGGAGCTCTTTTCGCCAACTCCATATCATGAGAAGACTGCAGTCCTTTCTTTGAGATTCAGACCTGACCACCATCGTCCTTGCCTTTGTAACCTCGAGGCTTAACGACTGTAATGCATTCTAAGTGGGGCTGCCCTTGATGACTGTTCAGAAGAAGCAGCTGATGCAGAACACAGTTGCCTAACTTCCGTTGAAGCAAATCACCCTGTTACGCTGGGGCTCCAGATTCTGTGCTGGCTAGCAATAGCTTTCCAGGCATTATTCAAGATGCTGATGGGTTTGACATGTAAAGCCCTAAATTTTATTTATTTATTTATTCAATTTGTATCCCACCCCTCCTGCGAACAGCTCGAATGGCCTCAGCCCCAACATTTCTGAAAGACTGCCTTCTCTCTTATGTCCTACTGCGGCCTCTCAAGTCATGTATGTACCATCTTGCCCATCAAGCTGGTACAACAAGAGCACACAGAGAAGCATTCTCTCCAGCCGCCCCACAATTATGGAACCCCCATGTCCTGGAGCTTCATCTCAGCCCGAGCCTGCTCACCTTCCAGAGGCAATGTAAGACTTTTCTCTTTGGCCGAGCATTAGGCAGGCAGGGATAGTGTTTGGGATAAGGTTTTATTCTTGTGTATTTATTTTAGATGCCATGTGTCCTTGCGGTAGCATGGGATAAAAAACTGAAATAAATTAATCCATTAGATTGCAAGCTCTATCTTATTTTTTGTAAAGCGCCAGGTACATCGCTGGTGCTATATAAATGCTTATAATAAATAATAAAAATAAAAATAAATAATAGTTAACTTTGTTCCAAACACCCAGGTTTTTCCCCTGCCATTATCTACATACTGTTACACTCCACTCCTTCGTTTTATGGCCATTCTTTATTTCCGCCACAGAAACCCCATGCAACAAGCCCACCCACCCCCAAAAAAAACAACAGAAGCATTGATTTAAGGTACAAGTATATGAAGCTTTTAGTCAGGTGTCAATTATTAGCCAACTTAAGAGAAAGAATTACCTAAGTAGATCATAAATTGTAGTGAAAGGGACAGAAGGGCCACTGAGGTCACAATATACGACCCCTTCAATTTTGAAGAGCTACCCAGTCTGTTAGTGCGGTTATTTTAACGAGCGTCATGGCAAATTTAGCCAATGTGCAATCAGATTTATTGCGTAGCACCAAACGTTATTAGCAATGTATAGGAAGGATGTTAAGATTAAAAATTCAGAAAAGATTGCTTGCACTTCCCTTTTCTGAACTCATTCAGTAAAACTTATCACTAGAAGAATTCTACATCATGTACTTCAAATACACAAGATGAAATTCAAGAAATTTATGAGAAATGTCGTATGAACACTTGGGCCAGATCCAAGGTGTGTGCACGTGGGCTGAATCTACCATGAACGCACAAAGTGCGCACGTGCATGGAGCCACAGGGGAAGTCTGCCACCTCCTGCCTCTGCCACCACTTGGCTGTGACAGAGAAAGCGGGCGGCACGAACAGGATGCACCGAGTTTCCCCTGTAGCACCATGCACGCATATGCTGTGTGCACACATTGCATGGTAGGTTCAGTTCCCACTCACACAGAGCTTAGATTGAGACCTTGGTTAATTATATTTATTTCTTCAATATGTACCTTTAAATAATACACATTTCTAGTATATTCACAATGCATATGCCTCCCCTTAACCAATTGGGAAGTATGTATTTCTTATAGACAGGGACCCGTGTTTACTGCATTTCCTGCAACAGGGAAAACACAGTGATTACAGGTCTCTGTTATATTACAGACTTTATATATTACATTCGCATACTTTAGTATGCCAATGCTAATATGTAACTGTGACAGAAATTCATACTTGTGAAAGTTCCTACACTGTGCTTCCGGTATTGTATACAATGTCTATCATGTTGAGTAAAACAAAGACAAGTCAGTTTAATGCATTAGTCTTTGGCTATCATGCATAATATACATCAAGGCAGCCATACACATGTACAAGTAAAATTAAAAATATAAAAACAGAATTGGAGACACAGACTCTCAACAATCAGACCATGTAAGAACAATAAAACACATTTTCTCCACTAAAGGGAGGTGGGGGGAATATAAACACCACGCTGTCTAAAATAGAGGAAATGTTTAGAATTAGGTATTCTGTAGAATCCCTTGGTAGTTTATACAATGGTTAAGTGCCAATCGGCAGGCACTCTATAGAACAGGTAGGTGTTGCATACCTTTTCCTGCATTCAGCACTTTACCTCCAACATCCTTTGGCACCATATCAAATTCTTAAGGATTATGCAGAATGCTTAGGTAAAAGTATACAATTGCTCTAGCACAGCAGCCAAAAGCTGCAGACATTCTATAGAGTGCCTAAGCCCTGTGTACATTTCCCGCATTTCAATTTACCTGTAACATTCATGTTGAAGGAAGACAAATCCCCAACTTTGAATACTAAATTCAAAAGAAATAGATGAAATTACAGAACATAGAAGACTGTATATAGACCAGTGGTCACTTAATCTAGCATTCTGTCCCTAACATTGGCCCGTACTTCTGATGAAAGTGCAATAAACTTAGTGCCTTTAGAATGCTTCAGCATGAAGGTTTGTATACCTTCCAATATATGCATCTGAATTTTTTTGCAAAAATAATTTTGTATGTTCTTATTATCCATACAAATGGCTGATTGTTTTCTGAATCTTACCAAATTCTTTGGCCTCAATAATAACTTGGAGCAAAAGACTACACAATCTCTTCATATACTGGTTTGTTTGGTTTTTAAATTTTTTTTTAAAAATAAAGTAAAGCAGCAGCAGTTTTAAATTTGCTGCTATTCAATTTAATCAGCATTCCTCTTGTACGAGCACTTATGAGGAAGGGTGAACAGATGCGCCACTCTCTCTTTTCCATGGCATTCATTATTTTGTATATCCTGATGTCTTTTCTTATCGCAGCTTTCAAACAGAAAAAGCTTCAAATGCAATAGTATCCTTGGCAAACCAACACAATGTGAGAAGGAAAAAATGTGGTTCAGTCTTATTTATTTAAATGTCTACCCTGCCCCAATCCTAAGGGTATTTTCAGACGTTACGTGGTCCTGATTCACCACAGTGGATCCCTGGTGGGGGTGAACCGAACCACC
>QEPC01007208.1:1189705-1209354 GCA_003113815.1 Sphenodon punctatus
GGATAGGAGGGAGCGGAGAAGAATGACATATTGTCTGGGAAGGGAGGGAGCCCGTCCTCGCCCGCGCCCCATTGGAGCAGGCGGGCATGACGCGCGCAGCCGCGGCTGGCTATTTGAGGCGGAGGAGGAGGCGGAGGAGAAGGGAGCTCTCCAGACGCGCCGAGAGGGGAGTCGCACACGCGTACGGGCACGGGCGCCCAGCCTGCAGAGCTGCTGCTGCTGGCTTTCAAAAATACGGCAACCACCGCACACACAAGCCAGGAGGAGGAGGAGGACCAAGGGCAGCGCCTGCTGATGGAGAAGAGACGTGCAAGCCGGCCCGCCTTCCCGCTGGCAGATTGACTCAGCTGGGCGAGAGAGAGAGCGAGAAGCCCCGTTTGCAGCCGAGCCGCAGCGAGCGACGCGAGGAGGCTGCACCGGGGAAACTTTGGGAGCGCGGCGGGATTTACAGCACTGGCTTCTGCCCGAGGAATTACAAGCTCGCGGCTGGGCACCGAAGGCGGAGTTGCGGCTTCTGCCCTGCTCGGGGGGCTGGAAAGGCGCAAAGGAACTTGGCCGCTCTTCCTTGCAGATGTTTAACCCTGCTCGCCCGGGAAAGGGATCCTAGTTTCCAGCGGTTGGCAGCAGTTCAGGGCTGGATTCCTGGAAGCTTTTTCTTTTTCCCCCCTCTGGATTGACTCCGCTCCGGAGGTTGTTGTTGTTGTTTCGGAGAGGGGGAGAAACTGTTTTGCGCCCTTGGGTCGTCCTCCCTTCCCCATCCCCCGCCTTTTTTCTCTTGAGGCTAGGACCATCCAAAAAACAAAAAAAAAGGTGAGCGCTGGCATTGATTCCTTAAGGCATCATCCCTCCTCCTCCCCCCACCCCCCAGACAAATAAATCCAGGTGCTCGGGCTTTTCTTGGCCAAGCGCTCCAGCTAGTGGGACTTGTCACGTTTTTAAAGTAGCTCTTCTCTTGCTGATGCCACTGCCCCATGGCTGCCTGAATGGCAGGATCATGAAGTGTTTGACTTTCTTTCTTCTGCTTCCAGAAACCTTAAAGAAGTCCAAAAAGAGTGTGAGGTCAAACGGCAAGGGGCCAGCATGCTATGAGATAGTGCCCTTGTCCCTCAAGAAGAAGATGGCTGCAGAACTTTACCCGGCCAGCACCAATACCAATATCGCAAACAGTAATAACGCCGCTGCTGCCACCGTCGCTGCTGCCAACAGCAAAAAAAACGCCCTTCAGCTCCAGCAGAGCGCCCAGCCTCCGCCGCCACCGCAACTGCAAAACCTCAACAACAACAACTTGGAGAGCTCCAACTGGCAATCCTTTCACCCCACCCTGCGGGAGAGGTAAGGGCAGGGGCAGCGGGAGGAAAAGGCTACAGCCACCCCACCCCAGGACTGGGTGGCAGGTGAAAGGCAGCCAAGAACACTCAACCGCTGCTGGTCCGAGGTAGCAGGCAGTGCAAGGATAGGATTGCTCTTACCTATTGGGCCAGGACCATGGGCAAAATGTGCTCCATGATTAAGGGTGGGGAGGAGGGATAAAGAGGGAAATTTAATGCAGGATTTAGGGGGCAACACCTCACAAACACTGGGTGATCAACCATGCAAGTCTAATCTGCCTTTTCTCTTACCTGCAACTTTTCCAGGAACGCACTGATGTTCAATAACGAGCTGATGGCTGATGTACATTTTATCGTGGGCCCTCTGGGGGCATCAAAAAAAGTTCCTGCCCATAAGGTCAGTTTACCTGATTATAGGAAATTTCTCTTCCTTGGACCACAGAAAGGAAATTACTCCCATTTGATTATGGAATCCTGTGTGAGCTACAGGACATAAAATTACTTCCCTATATCTTAATTATACAGCACAGTTTGCTTCCTTATATCTTATACAGGACAGTTTGCACCACTTTACTGCTTGAATTGCAGCTTTTAAGCTTTCCTGAGTACAGACCTCTCTGCTGTTGGGTTTGATAATTACTAAGGTTGGTTTTGTTTTTTGTTTTTTTCCACCAGTATGTTTTGGCAGTGGGTAGCTCTGTCTTCTACGCTATGTTTTATGGTGATCTTGCTGAGGTCAAATCTGAAATCCATATACCAGATGTGGAACCTGCAGCATTTCTGATCTTATTAAAGTAAGTAGTCATTACAAGCCTACATGTCACATGGGTAGAACAAAAAAGGGCTTATGAATTATATGGTCCTTTTAAAAATAGCTTTTACCAATACACATGGTTCATCTTATTAAATTAAGACCAATATCAATGATAAATGGCTGCCAGTTGGGACAGTACAGGTTGATCTAGCCTTTTATTCCTATTAAAACGCTTTATTTTTATTTCAACTAGGTATATGTATAGTGATGAAATTGACCTGGAAGCAGACACAGTGCTTGCTACTCTGTATGCTGCCAAGAAGTATATTGTCCCAGCCTTAGCAAAAGCTTGCGTCAATTTTCTGGAGACTAGTTTAGAGGCTAAGAATGCTTGTGTCCTCCTTTCGCAAAGCCGGCTCTTTGAGGAGCCAGAATTGACGCAGCGCTGCTGGGAAGTAATTGATGCTCAAGCAGAAATGGCACTGAAGTCAGAAGGCTTCTGTGAAATAGATCAACAAACACTCGAGATCATCGTAACCCGGGAGGCACTGAACACTAAAGAGGTAGTTGTTTTCGAGGCTGTTCTCAACTGGGCCGAGGCTGAATGCAAGAGACAAGGGCTACCAATTACACCAAGGAACAAGAGGAATGTATTGGGAAAAGCTTTATATTTGGTACGAATTCCAACTATGACTTTGGAAGAGTTCGCAAATGGAGCTGCTCAGTCTGACATTCTAACCCTCGAGGAAACCCATAATATTTTCTTATGGTATACTGCTGCAAACAAACCCAAGCTGGAATTTCCACTGACCAAAAGAAAAGGACTTACACCTCAAAGATGTCATCGATTTCAATCATCTGCATATCGCAGTAATCAATGGAGGTACAGAGGCCGCTGTGACAGTATCCAGTTTGCTGTAGATAAAAGGATATTTATAGCGGGACTGGGACTGTATGGGTCAAGCTGTGGCAAAGCTGAATACAGCGTCAAAATCGAACTGAAGCGTCTAGGAGTTGTCCTTGCTCAAAACCTGACAAAGTTCACCTCAGATGGATCCAGTAATACTTTCCCAGTATGGTTTGAACACCCCGTTCAGGTTGAGCAAGACACGTTTTACAATGTAAGTGCCATTCTTGATGGCAATGAACTCAGTTACTTTGGACAAGAGGGAATGACCGAAGTACAGTGTGGAAAAGTGACATTCCAATTCCAGTGCTCTTCAGACAGTACCAACGGAACTGGAGTCCAAGGAGGGCAGATACCTGAAATCATTTTCTATGCATGATACATTTCACTTTGTATTCCAGTACTGCTATGCACATTAAGGGATTTTTTTGTTGTTGTTTTTACTACAAAATTCTACAGCAGTATGGAATGTTAAGCGACTTATCTATCTTACTACATCAGTGAAGGAATGCTCTCAAAATTTAATCTTATTTTATTTATTCATAAGCTATTTGACTTAATTATTAAAACTGCAACAGGCAGAAAAATGTTAAATTCTGCAAGTAATGTGCATTTATTTTGTATATAGATAACTAACTTGCAGATTACAGCTGACCCAACCAGAATGTTCTAAACTAGAGCAGTTTATGAATCTATGAAATATAAAACATTTTTACTTGCCCTAAAAACCTGTGTACTTGAGCAGTGTTGGTTTCTTGTGGCTTCTGTTCATGCTAATCTCTATCTAGTACATCTTACAGTGGTGGGACTCATTTAACAAAAAGACAGGTCAGACTTGTTTACTAGGAGCACAGCTATCAGCTCAAATACATAATTATATTCCTAGGTAACTAATATACTCCAAAAAGCACACTATTCAATAGCCTCCTCCTAATGGTCATATCTCAGCTTCGCCATGCTTTGACATCTAACCATTTGACAAAAACTTCAGGGACAAATTGGATAGGCTAAGTATAGCCAAAATGTATTTTAAATTTGAAACATTGCAAGCACTTAAGTCAATTCACCAGATTCCCAGCACTTATACCCTTGAGTCTGAAGAGCAGTCCAAAGGATATAGCCTACAAAACATGAGCTCTGGAGATTAGCCAGCTGGGTATATTTAATGTCCCACTTTCCCACCTACATAAGCAGTGACCTATAAGTACACAGAAATTAACATTTTCCCCAAGTAATTTAGCTTAGGAAACATGATAGCGTTCTCCTGTAAAGGTAGAAGCAGACTATTCTTTTCAGTAAGTATGAAAATAGCCAAAGTAAACTGGTTTAGTGGCTTAGCTGATGACTGTGTTGTCACATAACATCTAGTACCATGATCAGTGAGCTCAATATTTGGATAGGTGATGCTCAGTTTCCAGGGAGGGCAATATGCTCAAGTGTTTTTTAATAGCTGGCTATTGGCAGACTGAAGTTGTCTATTGGCTACTAAGAAATCTGAATTGTTCAAAGCAAACTAAAGAACTGCTTTGAGATTAGGAAGAAGCACCAGATAACAGCCATGGGATACCCTTAAAAGCAAGCCCTAGATTTTCTTTGCTTTTAAGGTTGACAACATACAGATGTACAGTGTCAATATTCTACTGCTTAGAGCAGCTGTTACCAAACCAAATATTACTTGGTTAGTTTAAAAATAGTTCTCAAGCAAAATGGCCACTAATCTCTACAAAATAAGGTCCCTCTCCATTTCCCATTAATTTCTATGTGTTAACCACTCCTGTGCTGCTGTGATGAACAGTGAACTTCAAAAAACTTTTAATGGTATGTCCTAATGTTGATGGTATATCCTAATGTTAAACAGAGATATATGACAGCTCAGTGCAAACTTGCAGATAAATGTTGTTTTTCACCTTAGTCTGTATGCTCAGTAACTTTTGTACCATTCATTTCCTCAAATGTGGTGAAGAGGCAGAACTGTTTACATGAATATAAAAGCAACCCTGTAGTATTTTCTCTGACCCCATGCTTCAGCCGCCCACTATCATCTCTGGACTCCTCAAATTCATTTTTAAGTGCCTTTTCATTAGACTATATTATATAAGTTTGTCTTAAAGAGTATCTATGAAAACATAGCACAGGGATAACCAAGTAGAGAAAGCCAACTCTAAAGAGAAGATTAAAAAATACCTATAGCTGGAGCATTTATGCAGAGTTCTCTGGCCAACAGAAGGAAAGTTTTTCCCAGCACATAGACATTCACCTGTTAAAAGACAGAAAATGCTATTTGAATCTTAAAACAGCAAACACTTCACAAATATTCCATTAGAGAGATAAAAATGCTGCTTTTAAATGTTAAGAAACTGGGTTTTTAAAAAGGCGCACACAGCAACACTTTAAAAACAATCTAATAAGCAAGTTATTAATTATTATTATTATTATTATAAGCATTTATATAGCACCAGCGCTGTACCTGGTGCTTTGCAAAGAGTAAGACAGACACAGTTCCTGCCTAAGAGCTTACAGTCTAAATTGTAAGATCTCTATACAATCTATTGCCGGTCTTTTATGCAAAGGAAATTCACATTAAAGACTACTGTACCCTACAGTACTTGACAAGAAATTGGCTACTAAGCTTTTGAATGGATTCCGTTTTGTTCTGAAGGACTCAGGAAATTCTCTGGTGTGCGAGTTTTGATTCAAACCATAATGTGTTATATATTTCCTCACAGACGTTCTTTTAAAAGCTAACACATAACTCTTCCGCCCTATTCCTCTCAACAAAACTTGAGCAAATAAATACAAGTTAGTGCAATATTAGCCCTGTGTAATCATGTAAAGTGGTGCAATTAGAACTGCACAAACAAACCAAAGGAAGGCGTGGTTCTCAGTGCCCCAAGGGTGTCTGCCTTGACTCTACAGTTTAGCGTTGCCTTGCTATCTCCATTTCAGAACACAGCATTAAGATGACAGTCTTTTTGGACAAGGGACAGAGTCTAGATGTTGCTCTGCTTCAGTTCCAAATTGACCACGAGCATTTTCTGCAAAGCTACATGAACCCAGAGCATAATGGACAGTAAGAATCTCAAACTCTGCTCTCCTACATAAAACTGCTCAACTCAGCATATTTTTAAAATAGTGTATTTGCTGGCAGCTTTGTGCAAAAGTCCCTCTCCTTCCCATGTCAAGCTCCTTAGCAAAGAACAAAAGTATGCAGCTGAGCTATAGAAAAACATGAACTAAGCCAACAGAAAACATGAATGGGCACAGGCTTCCCGTTAATACGTGCACAGTAAGTGTATACATCATACTGCTTGAAAAGCAATTAAAAAATCCTGACCCACCTTAACAGCACACTCCCTGCTTCTGCAAGGTACAGCGTGCAGTGGTGACCAAATTTCAGTGATTTTACCTGGCACCCTCCCTTTGGGCGAGGGAGCGAAAGGTTTGGATTTATTTGTTTTTCCTTTTTCAAAAGGGCGGTTTTACTCGTTTTCAAAAAAAATTAAAAATTGCTACAAGAATCTCTGAAGTTGCCAATGTATAGCCAATAGTTTCCTCAAGGTATTCAATGAAATGGGCTGCACATCTCTAGTATACAGCTTATGAACTGGACAGCTACAGAGAATGACCTTGGAGGTGGGTACTACAGACAGTTGTATGTAGATGCATGAAGGAAAGCTGATAGAGTTTAAGCACAGAAAGCAGACTTCACAGCTAAGTGAAGTGAAAAGCGTCTTCTGACTCAGGATTAGCCTATGTGGCCATGAAAGCAATTTATACACAGTGTTTGGGGTGCACATCTTGTTGCCCCTTCCTATGATCTGACCAGACCAGAGTTACATATGGTTCCAAACTCTTACTTCTACTGGTTTCAAAGCTCTCTGCGTCCTGCAACTTGTTTGGACAAATTACTAAGAGGATTTAAGAGTTTTTTCTTCAGGCTGTAGTTGCAACCTGTTAAGTGGCTGACTTAGGATTCTAAATTCAGACCCATCACATTCAGCAAGCTGACCTGTAAGCAGAATTTCACTGTACACAACAATCAGGATACTCTAATCGAGCCAACTACTGATTTTTCCTTTACAGGCCTTGCTAACCCACCCAGTTTTTTGGGGTTTTTTCATTTACAACAGTGGGGGGGAGATCAAACTACAGTATTTATAATTCCCCCACACACACCTTCCTCCCCTTTCCACATGGAGGTTGAATTCCAATTAACCACATTGTTCTTTTACACTATAACTCCCCCCTCCCAACTTTTTAAAAAAATTAAGCCATTGCAAAGGAAGTAAATACCAAGGGTCACAGGGTGCTTTTACATGGACTGCACACCCATGCCTCTGCTTCGCCTAATCCCCAGGTGAGAGTTGGAGCAGGTGCCACCTGCTTCAGGCCAGCTCTGCCTGCTGTGCTCCAGAACATCCCGGAGCACTGCAAAGAGAGTGGGCTGCCTGAACCCAGAGCACCAGCCAGGGGCAGAGCAGTGGTCCATCTACTTGGGGAATGGGCAACTCCAACTCCACTTCAGGCCAAGGGTTGCCTCAGCAACACCATAGAGCTGCAGGAGGCAGCTGGTCCACCCACAGCTCTATGGTGCAGAGGAAGGGGGTGACATGCAGGTGGACTGCGGCAGCTTGGGGCTGCGCCTAAAACACCGCATAAAGAAGCAGTCTCCCATGGAAAGTCCTACCAAAGTAACCATAGTAAGCTTTCAATAGACAGAGTATAAGAACCCTTTCTCAAGGCAAATACATAGCCATACTGCTATATAAGAGCATAAGAAGTGCCATACTAGGTCAGACCAATGTCCATCTAGCCCAGCATCCTGTCTCTGACAGTGGCCAATCACGGTGGCTTGGGAGAAGCACCCAACCGGTCACAATGGGGGATGGATGCATTCCCTGTTTTCCCCCAGCTCCAGTCATGTTCCTGGATCCTGTCTGGCTAATAGCTGCTAATGGATCTATCTTCCAGAAACTTGTCCAAACCTCTTTTAAACTCAGCTATAGTACTGGCCCTTACCACAGCCTCTGACAGTAGATTCCACAACTCAATTATACGCTGAGTGAAAAAATATTTTCTTTTATTTGTTTTAAACTTGCCACCCATGAGCTTCATGGAGTGTCCCCTAGTTCTAGTACTAGCTGAGAGGGTAAATAACTGCTCCTTGTTTATTAGTTCCACACCACTCATGATTTTATAGACCTCTATCATATCTCCTCTCAATCGTCTCTTCTCCAAGCTGAAGAGCCCCAACCAACCAAGCCTCTCATACAGGAGCCCTTCCATGCCCTTGATCATTTTTGTTGCCCTTTTCTGTACCTTTTCTAGTTCAGCTATATAACTGCTTGCATCTTCCATTCTTGGGCCTGGATAAAGTCTCCAGATATAAAGTTCACCTACATCTAACCTGACGCTTCATTTTACTTTCATCACATCCAGCGGTGGCTGATCTCAAGATACAGAAAGCCTAGTTACACAAAACACTTGCTGAATTCTTTTCAAGTAGAAATTGTCCTTTAGGGAATTTCCACTTTAAGATTCCAAGTGCTATCTGTTCAAGTGTTTGGTTACCTCTGAATCAGAGATGAAGTTGCCAAAGCACTGTATGGAATTAAGTGGATTCTATCTTATATGATGGTTTTTCACATGGTTCATCCATTTTTAATGCCACTGTAAAAGTTACAGAAAGAATCAGTAATAAATCGGTTCTGACACCCTGAGCAAAAGAACTAAGGACGCTTCAACTCGATTTGTTCACTTAAAAAATTAAGTGAACAATTTTTTGTAAAGTTACCATATCTTCCTAAATGAATAAATTTCTCCCTATACATATATGGGTAAGTAATAGATACCATAACACTAAAAGAGTAGTCAATAATAGGGTAACTATATGTTGCAGCAGTACACTAAAGAGCTACTGTTGCGATTTTAAAAGATCCATCCACTTTAAAAAAAATAAATAAAAATTGGGACTTTGGGGACTTCTCAACAGTCCCACCTTTTATGCCGACTCCCACTACTTCACCTGCAGAGGATAAGAGTTCCACTTGGGGCAAGGGGGGGGGGGGGCGGGAGGGTAGGAGAGAGGCACTCTGTCCCGCTACAATACTCCTGTAACTGCAGAATATTTGGACAGTAGAACTCAAGTAATAGTTAGCTGGAATCTCACCTCCACTGACAATGCCTCCTATATTGCTATTGGCCAGTCTCTAGGCTTCCCTTTTTAGGGAAGGTTATTGAACGGGTTGTGGCTTGGCAGCTTCAGGGGCATTTAGACCGTATCAGTTTTCTTGATCCCTCGCAGTCCGGCTTTCGTCCAGGCTATGGCACCAAGACTATGCTCATGGCTTTGGTCAAGTACCTTCGTCATGAATTCGATCAGGGTTCCTCAACCCTGCTGATTCTATTAGATCTGTCGGCTTCTTCTGATACAGAGATGTTGGTGACTCGCTTGCAGGACTGAGCCGGGGTGGGCGAGATTGTTCTTGAATGGTTCCATTTCTTCCTGGCCGGAAGAACCCAGCGAGTGGTGCTTGGGGATCATTTTTCATCTCCTCGAGACTTCTCGTGTGGAGTCCCGCAAGGTTCCATTTGTCTCCTTTCCTGTTCAACGCGTATATGCAGTCTCTGGGGGAGTTTGTGACCAGGTTTGGCATTTGGTGTCATCAGTATGCTGACAACACCGAACTCTACCTCTCTTTTTCATCCGACCCAAACCTGGCAGTCTCGGTGCTTACTCGGTATCTCGCAGCTGTGGGGGATGAGGGTGAGCAGGCTGAAGCTGAATCCTGACAAGACAGAGATCATGCTGGTGGGGAAGTCGGTGGGGTTGGTGTTGCCATCATTGATGGGGTTCACCCCCCACTGGTTCCCCAAGTTCGCATTCTGGGAGCGCTCCTCAATTCACAGCTCCACTTGGACGTCCAGGTTGGAGCTGTGGCGAGGAGTGCATTTTAGCAATTACATCTGGTGCAGTGGCTTCGGCCGTATGTCTCAGACTCCAACGTGGCCACTATCATCCATGCTTTCATCATCTCATGATTGGACTATTGTAACGAGCTCTGTGTGGGGCTACCCATGGTGATGGTTCAGAAACTGCAGCTGATGCAAAATGTGGTGGCCTGTCTCTTGACTGGGACGGGCCACCAGGAGCACATTACACCAGTGCTCCGTTCTCTGCACTGGCTGCCTATAGTCTTCAAGTCCTGATTCAAGGTGTTGGTGCTTACTTATAAATCCGTACACGGCCTGGGCCCAATCTATCTGCAGGACCGCCTCATTCCCTGGGTTCTGGATCGACCCCTGCAGTCAGCCGGGGGTGCCTCTTTTTCTTTTCTTTTTTTTAAGTCACCTTGGTTCTCTGGGTGGGAGACTAGGGAGAGGGCATTCTTGGTAACTGCACTGCGACTGTGGGACCGCTCCTTTTTTCATAGACAATGCAAGACCTGGCTGTTTCGCCAGGTGTTTGGCGAGGGAGATGGGTGAAAGGTAGGGGGTTTGGGCTAGGGTGAGTTGGGTTTGGTTTGATATGTTTTATGACAGCCTCCATATGGATAGAATGTTTTTATGATGTATTTATATTTATTATTGTATTTTTTATTACTTGTTAGCCACCCCGAGCTGCCTTGGAAGGAAGGGCGGGGTATAAATTTAGTTTAAATAAATAAATAAATATAGACCTCCACCTTTTTAACCAACCTCTCCTCTGCAAAGTAATGGACCACAATCTACCTTCAGAGATGGTGACTGGGATGCACTTGATCTAAGTATCAGTCTCAGGTGATCTGCCAGGATTCTTCCCATTCAGTGGCTCTGGTACTCCAGGTTGGAACCTCCTGCTGGCTCCCAGATTTAGAGCACCTCAGCATCTGGCCTCAGGAGTGGAGAGGAGCACTCCCCTTTAAAGAGAGCCTTCCCCACCACACTAGAGGTCCCACTCTCCACCCCAGAGGTGATCTCCGAGAGGCTGGTCTTCCTCTCCACACTGACCTACTGGAGACCACCTTCCAATCTACCAGTAGATCATGATCTTCCTGTTGACCATCTCAATCTACTCCCTAGTTTTTTAAGCAAGCTAAGATGACATGAATAGAGGGAAAGAACCCAGCTGTTACGCCTGTAGATCAGGCTGTAGAGCTCTGAAAAGGAAACTGGAAGGTCAAGGGTTCAGGACTGTTTTAGGTAAGGAAATGTGTGATTTTTGTTCCATTTTTTAAAATTTGCTTTTTTAAAAAATTATTTTTATATATTTTCCAGTCCAGCTTCAACATTGGGGAATGAGCTATTCTGAACACACACAGAATTGTGCTACCTAGCAAAGAAAAATTAAAGATTACACTCTCTAAATGCCCCAATTGTGAGGAAAACTTCAGTGTGGAAAGAGGCCTTACTGAATACCAGGGGACCCCATAGGGAACAGAAACCCTATTGGTACCAGCAATCTGAGAAAAACCCAGTAGAAACCCAACACTCAAGAATCAGAGAATCAACACAGGAGAGAAAGGTTACAAATCCCTCCTGACTCTGGGAGATGCTACAGAGTGAGTTCAGCCCTTATTACACACCCGAGACTCCACCATGTGGGAAAGTCATCCTAGAAATGCCCAACTGTGGAAAACCTTTCCATGTGAACTTCACCCTTGCTGCACATGAAGAACCCACCACTACCTCCACTATAGTTGGGAGACAGGGGGAATACGACAGGGGGAATGGAGCAGTGTTGTATGGCTAACACTGAGGCAGATCCAAAGCTTAACTACAATGGAACCATAGTGCTAGTGCTACTACTAGGGCACTCAAACAGCTGTCTAACAAGTTGGCAGTATGAACTGTACTTTGCTGAACTAAAACAGTATACTGCAGTTGCTTCTGTATGTAGTTCAAGTGGAAGACCTACAGAAGAAATCCTGTAGGTCAAGAGTTAAGGTCTAATCTATGTGAGGGGATGGTATAGTGGCACAAATGGGGTTTATTTTTCCTTACGTCTCATACTTAGACAACAAGGTATTTTAAGACTCCATACATTTGTACAAATCAACACATACATTTATGCAAATTAGGAGGAACATTTTGGCTTCCATTATTGTGGGGAGCATCTTTGCACTAACTGAACTAAAAGTATTTTGCACACATTTTGCATTGTTTGAGAGTGAGATCATTTCTGCATTTAGTGAACCTGCTGGGGATAAGGTGCTATGGCCTCCATTCCTTCTTCGGCACTTGGGAAGTTGCTGTTTTGCCTTCCAGTTCTGTTGCCCTGGTACAGATTTTGGTTTCCTCGGGGAAGGAAACTTTCCTCTAGTCCCTTTACTAACTGAACTATTCAAATTCATTTTTTTAAAATGCATGAAAACATTTATGAACCAAGGAGCTTGCAAATATTAAAGTATTAATCGTGTGGTGAGGGCTCGCATGGAGGTGTTCTTGGTTGCTGCACTGATGCTAATGAACTCCCTTCCCCCTGAAGTTCATTTGAGCCCAAGCATAGACATCTTCCAGAAGCGGTGCAAAGCCTTTCTATTTGTTGGGGTATTTGGTGGGCAGGGATAGGGGTGGATGTTTTGGGTAGGAGTTTTGTTTTTAATGCTGTCTTTATATGTATTTTTATTTGCTTTGTAAGCTACCCTGAGCCCATTCAGGAAGGGCGGGGTAAAAATTGAACTAAAATAAATAAAATTAATTAAATAATTTTAAAAGGATGCTCCAAGAATGACGTTCACTTCACAAACAGTTTTAATGGGGCAAACTCCAAATTTAGCCTATTTTGACCTGTCTGCCTGACTCTCTCAGAAGTCCAAAAGATCAAGTTCTTCTCCCAATCTCTACCCCCTCGGCACCGAAGTAAGATGCTACGCAGAGAAAATTAAGTAGATCATTTTATTTGCTCCTCTGCTTGCCTGTACATTTTTAATAGCAGGGAAATAAAAATCGCTGTCATTTCAGTTGTGGTTTGTCTTCAGAACCAACACCCCCATCATTGAGGCGAACAGAGGCAATTCACACTTCTCTCAGATGGAGCTATCTCAAGGTATTTTCAAACGTGACTGGCTTTTCACCCGCCACGTTTAAACCCACCCCAGGGTGAGAGCCCTCATCCCAAGCAGGTGTAAGTCCGCTGCTGAACAAATGTTCAGGTTGCCGGGGCTGGGGAAAGGGTGGGGGGGGTGCAGACATGGGTCCACACAGCCCTGGCCCCCACGCTCCTAGCACGGCCCCGCCTCCTCCCTGTCAGGCGAGTGCAGCAGCCTATAAGACCACTGAGACCACCTGGAACTGCTCCAGCCATGGGCCGGAGTTAGGTGGAGCAGGCCATCAGAAGTGATAGCCCGCTCTACGACACCTACACCAAACCATGGCAGGGCTTAACACAGGATGTGTGCTGGCCGTGAACCCATCCTATGTTAGCCCTGTCCAGAGTAACGTCTGCACCAGTGAACATCTGGCGGGTCCAGAGCAGACATGATGCCCAGGCCCATGGCCACGCTGGGGTAATCTTGGCCATGGGCCAGGGTGTACACGTCTGAAAAACCCCTCAGACCCTGCTTCTAGAATGACTAGTTAATACATGGTACCTTTTGGGATTAGAAATGCTTCTCCAATGTTGTGCACTCTTTCAAGACTAGACTTCAGACTACAGATAAAGTCAAGTTTCTTTATATAGAGACCGACCACTTTTCTTCTTCCACATTATGTCTGCATGTCCATGTTCATAAAGGTACACAAGATTACTTCATCCATTGTGCACAAGAATGACTATCTATTTACTACCAAGAAGCAAGTGCCATGGATTGTAAACCTAAACCAAGCTACAGTTTGAAAAACTGACATTGAAAAGTATATGTAAACTAAACGTTAGATGACCTTTTCTGTTCTCTTCAGGTACTTCTACAGTGATCATCAGTTGAGTATCCAAGCATATTAAGGCAGTACATTAAACAAAGTGACTGACTTCTGTCACATGTAGGTCAATTCCTTCTTACATTCTTTCCCTGGAAGGAAATTAGGGGTTCATGGTAGAGACTGGTTTGGCAGGTTGCGTTTGGCTTGGAAGCTTTTTTTACTTGTTGATCTGCATCGGTCTTAGCAAGTTGAAGAAATGAGTCTTGCATTTCATATGCAACACGGTACGGTTTACAATGGTTCATGGTACCTGTCCTATGCTACTGAGATTCTCTCCAAGTCCTCAAAATTAAAGAGAGCCCACAAGCATCCCCAAGACACAATATCCAAGTAAAAAAGCCAAAAGAGAACAAACAGAATTCAAGAATTCTGTGCCGTCTTGCCTAAATAGCTTAAGGAAGCATGAAAAGCAAATGAGTAAAGATAAGCCTGTTACTTGGGAAAAACAAACACCTGAGGTAATATAAGGTTCATGAATTGGTTGACTAAGATAACTAGGCTCAACAAATATAAATTGCATTGGGGCAGTTGAAGCAAATTCAATCAATCAATATATGACTGTAAGAGGTGGGTAACAGAGTATTAACCAAGGCAACCAGCAACTGAATATTATCTGCAAAGGGTTTAAAAAGTCAATGAAGGTTTCTTTTTTCTCAAGGTCAGCAGGTTGAAGCTTTTCATTTCTTAGAACATCCCAGGCAGAATGCTCCATTTCAGCCACAAGATCGAAGCGCCAATGATTGAACTGACTCAAGCAAGCAACTTAAAAGAAACAAGACATTAATGTACTTTTTCAATTAAGACAATAAGAATTTATTTCAATAAATGCCTTCCCTTCAGCTTGGGCTGAAAAATACTTCTTGCCATTATATATTTTTTGATCCTTTACAGTCTGGCTTTCGTCCTGGGTTTGGCACAGAGACTGCACTTGTGGCTTTGGTTGACAACCTGTGCCGTGAGTTGGATCAGGGCAGATCATCTCTTTTGATCTTGTTAGATCTATCAGCAGCATTGGATACTGTTGACCACAAGATGTTGGTGGCTTGCCTGCGGAATCGAGCAGGGGTGGGCGGAATTGTTCTTTGATGGTTCCGCTCTTTTCTGGGTGGAATAACTCAGCTGGTGGTGCTTGGGAAGCGTTTATCATCTCCCCAGGACCTCACGTGTGAAGTCCCACAGGGTTCTATTCTGTCCCACCTCCTGTGCAGCCTTTGGATGAGGTTATGAAAGGGTTTGGCGTACAATGTCATCAGTATTCCAATGACACACAGCTTTACCTCTCTTTTTCAGCAGACCCAGACCCAGCAGTCTCCGTCTGTGGGGGATTGGATGAGGGCAAGTCGTCTTAAGCTGAATCCCAACAAGACGGAGGTGATGTTGGTGGGTAGGGCTGGTGGAGTGGTGGCCTGTCATTGATGGGGTCTGCCCTCCCCTAGCTGCTCAGGTCCATAGTTTGGGGGTGCTCCTCAATTCACAGCTCCGCCTGGATTCTCAGGGGGAAGCTGTAGCAAGGAGCGCCTTTCGTCAGTTACGTCTGGTATGACGGCTACGACCGTATGTTTCAAACTCTGATTTGGCCATCATCCACGCCTTCATCACCTCTAGACTGGTCTACTGTAGCACACTCTACATGGGGCTACCCTTGGCGACTGTCCAGAAGCTGCAGCTGGTGCAGAATGCAGCGGCCCATCTCCTTATGGGGACGGGCTGTCGTGAGCACGACACCAGTGCTCTGTTCTCTGCACTGGCTGCCTATTGTCTTCCTGGCTCAATTCAAGGTGTTGGTGTTGACCTATAAAGCCCTAAATGGCCTAGGCCCTGCATGCCTCAGACCGTGATGCAGCCCCTGCGGTCGGCCGGAGACGCCCAACTCAAAGTCCCCCGGGTGGTGACGATGGGGAGGGCGTTCTCAGTGGCCACTCCTAGGCTGTAGAATTCCCTCCCGATGGAGGCCCACCTAGCCCCGGACCTCCCTTCTTTCCAAAGACAATGCAAGACCTGGCTGTTCCGCCACACTTTTGGGGAGGGAGGTAGGTGGGGAGGAGGCTGGGGGGGATTCAGTTCCATCTTTTAATGAATTTACAGTTTTAATAAGTTTTTAACTTTGAATTGGTTTTAAATGTGTTTAACGATGTTGTTTATACACACAATTTATACACTATTTTTATGTGCGCCGCCCCAAACTGCCATTGCAAGCAGGAGGGTGCGGGCTATAAATACATGTAAATAAATAAATATTTGGAAGCTTACTTACAAGTAATTCAGTTACCTAGAATACTACTCTTCCATCTTACACTAACCCCGTACAATAGGTGCGATGATGCCACCTAATAAAGTTAAAGAATAATTGTTTGAGGCCTGTACACAGGAATCAGTCACCCAACTGTTCATTGGTCAAAAAGCTTTCAGAACAAATAAAAGTGGTAAGAAAGGAACACATGAGAGCAACTCTAAAAATTGGAAACTGGTTGAAGGAATTAAGACAACACCAAAGGACCGAATTTCTGGTTAGTAATTTTCACTTGCTGCACCTGTTCTCTCATTTGACAAGCCATTACTGTAAGATGATGCAGCAAGCAGTTAAGGAAGGAGGAGCGCTTGCCTTATAGACTATGAAGCCACATTACAGTCACTTTCAAGGTGACATTTTTCGCAGCACTGAAATAAGAGATGAAAAGGAAAGGCAGAGAGCTCCACCAATACCTGTGCTGCCTGAAGGCTACTGCAAGATCGTAATGGCAGAGGTTACAAGAGGGGACCGGATGATTAGAGGAACAGCCTTTTGAGAAACTTTGAGATTACAGCTCTGAGCAGTTTTCCCGGAGAGTGTCTTGAAACACAAGGTCAAGTACAAACTGTACAAGGAACCAGGTCAAAATTAGACAAGTTTCACAACCTTCTAAAACAGTCATAAAAATGCAGTGTAGAGTTCACAGACTGAGAAATGCAAGGGCTCCCTAATTCATGCAAACCTTTTCTCCCACCTCTTCATTTTTCACTGTTCCCACATTCCCTCCCTCACTTCAAAAGTTACCCCCATAATAATAATAATTTTATTTTTTTAGCGCCCCACCCCTGCCTACACGGCACTCTGAGCGCTTTGCATTTCACATAAAAGCACATCAACAAAACAATTAAAAACAAAACAATATTTTAAAATTGTAAGATAGGGGAAGGAAAAAGGAGGACGGAGTACATGGAGGGAACCAGCAGTGGATCCTAAAAGCACCTCAGAAACGAATATGTTTTCAGGTGCTTTTTAAAGGTATGGAGGGAGTAAGAGACAAACATCCGGGGGTAGCAAGTTCCACACCGAGGGGCCCGCCGCAGCAAAAGCCTGATAGATGTGATGGCAGAACCCCCAACAGCAGGTGCTTCCTGAGCCCAGATACCCATCAGTTTCAAGCTCCAGAAGGTGGTCTCGAATACAGCCAGGCCCTAAACCGTTCAGGGCCCTGAAAGCCAGCATTGCGATTTAAAACTCAATCCGTTGTTCTACAGGCAGCCAATGCAGAGGACGCAGGATGGGTGTAATATGATCACAGCTGCCTAAACCAGTAAGCAGCCATGCTGCCACATTCTGAACAAGCTGCAAGTGACAGATAAGCACTGCCGGTAGCCCATAGAAGAGGAAATTACAAAAATCAAGCCTCAGTCAACAGGGCATGGGTCACTGTGGCAAGGTCAGCCTGGAATAACTAGTCATAACTTATGCAAATTGCGTAGTTGAAAAAAGCATTTCCACACCACATCCAGTACCTGCCCGACTCAGCACTGACACAACTGATAAGCCATTTTTCCCACCCTCCGAGTTAATTTTTTTGGAGTAAAAGCACATTACACACAATGCATCCTTCAAGCTTTTCTTTTTACATGTTCGAAATAAAGTGCGGGGAAGGGATTTTAGTGCACTTAGTACAGGCCTGTAAAATACAGCCCCCGGGCTACATGTGGCTCCGCCTATACATATTTTGAGGCCCGCTTTCAAATGGGTCTCTGTTATTTGTGTGCGGCCCACGGAGCTGTCTGCCTCCCCCGCTGGCACATAAGCGCTCTTCCCGGCAGCAAGCTGGTGCTGCTTGGGTCCCTTCCTCCTCCTGCTTGGATCCAAGTTCCCGTTGCTGCCCATCCCACCGCCCAACCAGGCCCATCCCCCACCTGCCTCTGCCTCCTAGTAGTGCTGCAGGCCTGCAGCAACCATGGATCAGACTGGGAGATAAAGCTGTTTGTAAACACTCCTCCACACGTGAATGATCAGAAGGTTGTTGCCTTGTAAAGACGGTTCTTCGAGATGGGTCCGAACATTCTCACAACTGGGTTGTGCATGGCATGCTCAACATATTCAAATAATAGACCACGTGATGGTCTTGAAGGAGCTCCTCTAGTATAAAACACACTCTCCCCCTCAGAATGACAGTTCCTTCCAACCCTTTCTAGGAATATAAGAAAATTCCATGAGGCGCTATAAGGGTGAGTTGTGAGCATGTTCAAAGCCATCTCAAAGAACCTTGTTTACAAGGTAGCAACCTTCTGTTCTTCGAGTGGTTCCTCACAGGTCATTTTTACACAACTCCACCGGGTGGAAGGGTCCATGGACATGCTAGTGCGTGGGCAGTGCATGCACACACATCCCCAATCACCCCCCACTCATCCGCACCCACGGAGCAACTGCCATTTTCCCTGGTTGCTCTGTGTGTGGGGATGAGGGGGGTGAGTGGGGATGCATGTTAAGAGGGCTTTCCTTTCCATGTGGTTTGGTTTGCCCCTGAGCACTCTGCATTTTCATGATCGGGGAGGGGATGCATTTTATTGTTACTGAACACTAATTTAATTTGTACAGCCTTGTAGTAGCGCTGATGCTCCTTCCCAGTGTAGTCTCTGATGTATGGCAAGCTTGAAATTGGACCTAATTTGTGTGTGTTTTTACATTCACACAAGGCATGCTAATTAGGGGTATGTGTAAATTCTGGGCAGGGTTATGCAAATTAGGGGCTAGGCCATATGCGGCCCAGGGTTGGGTCTGAACCAAATTTTCCGGCCCTCAGGACGTATCAAGTTGAGCACCTCTGACTTAGCATAGTGTGTGAATGCAGCCCAAGACTGTACCCATGAACAAAACCAAAAGGTAATCCCCTCTCACTACCTCACGTTTTAAGCAAGGAATGTTTCTAATCAAAGATCCTGAGTGCTTCCCTGGATAATGAGGATCAACCAAAAACAGGATTGCTTAATTGTGGTGAAAGAAAGGAACAGTCTTGTTCAGTAGCTCAAAAAAGGAAAACTAAAAGAAATCATGGCTTGTTGCAGCTTCTTCATGGTCAGCCACTGAGTCTAAAATGGAAGCATGAGCAGCAGGTGACATACAGCTCACCATGGAGAACATGGGGCCGTATCTACAGGTGTTTCTATAAAGCCTTCAGGAATGTGTGTGCCATTTTGGACATACCACCTCATGGTTTCCCAAAAGGGAAAAGGGGTAGTTCTGCAAGGCTGTGAATTCAAGTTTTACATTTAGAGTCTTTTCAAAAGATCTCAGCCAGCAGAGAAGGAAAATAAACCAGGTAAGCCTCTCAGAGGTGGAGACTAGTCAGGGAAATCTTCACAGCCACTTGAGAAAGATTGATCTTAGCAGGGCCAGGCCCTGAAACTTAAACAATTTCCCCCCACTCCTTGTTAATTCTAGATTCTAAGCCTCACCCCAACCCAGCCCTCCTTGGGGTGGGTGCCTGTCTCTTATCACAGCTGGACACTGCCAGGCACA
>QEPC01007208.1:1250727-1261385 GCA_003113815.1 Sphenodon punctatus
CCCCCCCCTCCCCTGGAGAGTGAGTAAACCCCTGCTTGGCCGCCAGCTAGGTCCCCAAACCCACACCCCTGGCCCTGCCCAAACTTTCTCTTCCCCCCCACAGGCAGGGAGGCTGGGCAGGAGCCGAGGTACCCAGGGGGCTCATCTTTGCCCCCTGGTCACCTCTGGCTCCCATGCCAGCCCTTCCCCACCCCTCCCCTGCCTGCAACCCCAGCCCCTCGAGCAATTTGTGAGAACTCGAGGGGGGTCAAGAACACCAGAGTTCTTGACCACCACCACCCTTGATTATCGTGAATTACTCGTGAGAATTATTTTTTTTTTTATTTTTTTTTTTACGAGTTTCAGCTCTAATCTGAATCAAGCACAAAAATAAAAATGTGGAATACCTGACTAAGTAGTAGCACTACAGAGAAGGATATGAGAGTTATTGTGGTAGGTCAAACTAAACACGAGTCAACAATGCAAAACCATCAGAAGAAAGGAAATGTCATGCGGTGCTGCATTAACGGGTGTGTCATTTCCAGGACACCGTGCGGTGCACGTTACTCGGCATTCTTGAGACCTCGTATGGAATACTGTACTGTGTTCAGTTTGAGGCACCACACCTCAAGATGAATTGGAGAAGTTTCATAGGCAAACAACTAAGATGATAAAAGGGACTGGAAGACAGGCCATATGAGGAAAGGCTGAAAGCATTGGGTATGTTCAACCTAAAGTAAAGATTACTAAGGGGGTGGGATATAACAATTTTCAAGTATCTGAAAGGATGCTATAAAATAGATGGAAAACTTTTGTTATTCACTGTCACAGAAGATAGCATGAGGAGGGAACAGTGAGCATTGGAATAAGTTGCCCAGTGTCAGAGGCAGCCAGGGCATTGGTGACTTCTCATAGTACGCCTGTCCCAAGCTACCTCCTTAGGGAGGTAGTCCCTTCTGGGCCTGGCCTGTGATAAGTGTTCTTGCAGGATCAAGTTCGCCATGCTGAGTTGAAGGGTTGCACCCGCAGAAGGATCAGGTCAGCATTGATGAGTCTATGCTGGATCAGAGCTGCAGAGGTAAGTCCCCACAGGATCGGGTGAAGTCAAGTGATGCCAGGGCCAATCAGGAACTCTGTACGCGTGGGCATAGTCTGGCCCAAGGCAAGCGTCAGCCAAGAGTTCATTCAGAGCGAGCATCATTCAAGGGGGAGACAGGCAGATCCAGAGCCCATGCAGAGTCAGGCCAAGAGATCCACCCAAAGGACAAAGAAAGGAGAGAGACAAGGTTTGGATGCAAAAGGTAGAAGCTGGACGGAAACGGGCTGGGCTTAGGAGAACTGGGCGGAGGATTGTAGGGAGCATGAGCCAGAGCAAGCAATGTGGTCAGTTAGAGGCGCTGAGCTGTTCCGAGAGGCCCAGAGCATGGTCTGGCTTTTAAACCCAGCTAGATATCCCAAGAACCAATGGGAGAACAGTTTGGTTACAGGTACCTCAGCTGAAGTGGTGAGGTGAGGGCTTGTGAAATCAGCGTGGGGAGGAGCCCTAACGGAGGCAATGAGAGGCCTGTCAACAGACAGACCAGGAGTGGACACAGGGAGAAAAACCCTGCCACTCAACCCAGCAGCCAAGAGTTCAGGGCCAGGCCCTGACACCCAGAGAGGTTGCAGAATTTCCATTCTTGTTTTCAAAACCTGACTAGACAAGTATCTATCTACAATGCTGTATGTGGCAGAGAATAGCCTGACTTAGAACAGAGGGTTAGACTAGATGACCCTTGGTGTCCCTTTACAAGCCTACAATTCTATGATTCTAAGAGAAAATTAGTCCATTTGTGTATTTTATACTGAAAACGGAGAACTAGGCAGTCTCCCAATTGAAATTGGGTCAATCCTTATTTCACTTCAAAAGACCCAAGACAGCGGTATAATAGTAACCTTAAACTTATTTGTTCGAGAACAACTTCATATCAGCAAATTCTCAGTCTGCATGCCTCAACCCATATAAGCGAATGGCAAAACTTCTGTTTACATTAGTAAGTGAGGACTACATTGTTGGTGTTTGGGGGGAAAACGAAAAGCGTCAATTTCAGATGCACACACACACACACACATTATCAATGACATCCTTACAAAGCACTTTGAGATGCACAACTGGAAGCTAATGGTTTTATTACAGAAAATTTGTACGCATGCATCACAGCAAAGTTATGGAAGCTTTCATTAAATAATTTGTTCCAGTTCTTCTGCACTACTTGTCACAGACTTTAGTCTACTGACATTATTTTCAATATTTAGTACAGTTAAATTGTACATTGGAGAACTTTGTGTTTGAATGCAGCATCAACTGGAGTAGCAGCACAATAAAGTTAATTTACTGCAAATGGTAATTTTCAAGTTTTTAACAACAACAACTGTATAAACACCCATCACTATTAAAAAGCTCTAATCAAGATTGAAGATGATGGGAAATATTTTCTTCAAGTGTCATTTTAATTTTTTATGCCTAAATTATCTCATTGTAATCCACTGAAGATGGCAAACACTTATCTCTAGTCTCTTTTACAACACAGAAATGGCTCTCTTTCATTATCAGGTTTTATAAGGCACTGTAAACTTATCTCAGCTGCTGGAATCCTTCATGAGAAAAATAAGTTAAGATGTACATATCATTTGCCTCTGGGAAAATAAAAGCTGCTAGTGATATGCTGGGTTAAAAAATTGGTCAAGTACTTTTCACATGTTATGTTGCGGTAGTCTTGCTGTGATCAGGCCGTGAGATTTTAACTAGCACTCTACAGCACACAGATTGCAATCTATTGAAATGGAGCTTGACTCTAAGAGGAAAGTAAGAAAGGCATTGTGAGGGGTTCCATGTTTACTGCAACTGACTGCAACACATTTGATAGGCGTTCAAATAAAATATTTTTCTCCTAACTGCCAGCCTTGCAAGCTCAACTGAAGATTGGAGAATAGTTAAAGGGCAATGTATTAAATTCTGTCATCTTCTCCAGTACTGAGAAAAGAGAGGGAGCCAGGATCCCTACCAGCCAGTCATTTCTTGACCTTGTTTGAGGACACCGTATTTTGTTGCATTCAAGCAGTAGGTAACTTACACCCTCCATCCCACCCAAAATACATATCCATCCCTTCAGTCATCCCATTCATTATGGTTGATGAAAAGGAGTATTTCATTGTTGCCTGGAGAATTCCTAGAAGCAGTAGTACAAAATCAACAAGAACAATAAAGTCTGTATACTCGCTTTTCACCAACTTCATCTGATGAGAAGGCTGCGACTGTTTCTATCAGATTCGGATCTGGCCACCATCATCCATGCCTTCGTAACCTCGAGGCTAGACTACTGCAATGCGCTCTACGTGGGACTGCCTTTGAAGGGTTTTCAGAAGCTGCTGTTGGTGCAGAATGTGGCAGCCCGCCTTCTGTCAGGGACGGGTCACCAGAAGCACATTACACCGGTGCTCCAGAGTCTGCAGTGGCTGCCAATAGCTTTCCGGGCACAATTCAAGGTGCTGGTTTTAACCTATAAAGCCCTATACAGCTTGGGCCCCAGGTATCGGAAAAACCGCCTCTTCCCCTATGTCCTGTCATGGCCTCTAAGGTCGGCTGAGGGAACCCTCTTGCAAGTGCCAACTGCCCGTGAAGTTGTTACAGTGGGGGCGTTCTAAGATACTGCCCCACAATTATAGAACTCCCTCTCTTTGGAGGTCCGCTTAAGACCGAGTCTGTTCATCTTCCAGAGGAAATGTAAGACCTTTTTGTTTGGCAGGCAGGAATAGGGTTGGGTGGGATTGGGTAGGGGGGCTTGGGGATTAGGAATGATGGGTGATACGTGGGGATAAAGGATGAGGTGAGTGGGTGGTTGGGGTTCTAAGAGATTTTAATACATTTTATTATAGTTTATATTTTTAATGTTATAAGCCACCCAAGTCTATGGAGAATGGCAGGGTAAAAATGTGAAAAATAGATAAATACTCTCACCAACAGAAGTTGGCCCAAATATCTAAACTGCTTTTGTCTCCATGTCTTACATTTAGGACCAACACAGCAACAACACTCTTTCTAGAAGAACTGGACAGGATACCTTGAAAAGACTGAACAGCAGCCAAGACACTGGCCCCATTTGTCCAAAGACATTCAGCCTGATCCTATACCCACATGTGCATATGCCCCACGCAATGTGTGCACACGCAACATGCCCATAGAGCTTGTGCAATGCACTGTGCAGACTTTGCACATGTAACATGTACAACACAGATGTTACAGGAGACATGTACAGGACAGGTATTACAGGCCTACCGCGTTATGCACCCTTGCGCACAGAACAGATATAGGATTCGGACCACAGTAAAAACACTGCATGAGTTTACTGTATTACCTCCACAAATGGTTTGCTTCATAGCAACAAACAGTAGAAATTTCCACTTAGTAAAGAAAAAGCAGGTTAGATACTATAAAAGCTGATGGAATCAGCATGGAAACATTCCTACTCACAAATACATCAAACCTTTCTTAACATGCAGTGTGAAGCTTGTAGTAGCCACTTAGGACACTTTCAGACATTCCCCTCCCTCCCTCCCCCCACCCTGCACATTATGCTAATTTTACTGATAAAATTGCTGCATCCTCCGCATGATCAGAGGCAAAACTGTGCAGCTTTGTTTTCCCACGCGACACAAGCTGCACAGCATTTGCCTCCCAGAGTTTTTCACCGAGGCAAATGCTGCGCATACCGCTCCATGAGAACGTGCCCTCTGACCAACAGCAGAACTTTGAAGAATATCAAAGATTTTAACTCACATGTTTAATTTTCCTTCTAGGGAAGGCAAAATATTTATATAAAATGGGAATAATCAGCTGGTAAATTGGTTTTGAAGTTAATATGTAGCTTGAGATTAATGCTAAAAGGAATAGGTTTGGATAACACCCTATACAATAAAATCTCACCATACGCAGACCCAATGTAGTTTTGTGGCTAAGATATTGGACTTGAACCTGGGAGACCAGGGTTCAGATCTCTTAGCCAGGAACTCAGTGACCTGCTCAAGACCAACCAATATTTCTCAACTTCAGTTATCCATCTGGAAAACGAGAATGACCTAGTGTGTCGGTTTGGGTGAACTAGTTATGGTCTGTAATGCACTTTGAACACTGAAAAGTGATAGATAGATAGATATGACAATAAAACTGGGAGCTGAGCCACAGCCTTCAACGAGGGTAGGATTGCACTCTGCATAACAATCTGATTACAATAATCCCATACTGGCAACACTAACAATTCCTAGTATCTATTGGGGGGGAAAAGATGAACAAACTGCACTCAAAATAATAATCAAACAGTCTTGTATATGTTATTACTTCATAAAGAGAGACTATCTTTGAGTTAAACAATCCACTGGGATGCAACAATTTATTCTTACTTTCAGTTTACACTCTTAGCCCTTTAGCCAAGACTAATGGGGATCTAAGTTTCAAACAGTGATTTTATGGGTGAGTTTATTGTACGTACAGTATTTTGCTTTTATTAAAAGGACAATTTACATTTATAATTTACATTTATTGTACTGCATTCTGGTGTCTTCATTATTAATATGGCATAGATCTAAAGGTCAGTAGCATGTAGCACACGATTTCCTAAATGAATCTCAAAGTTGGATCATTTTACTCCTAGGCTACAGAGCCCTCTGTTTTTACTGGATAAAGCCTTTCATGCAAGATTTCTGAAAACAACAACATTTCAGGCACACTCTCAGAGGATGGCTAAAGACTTTATTGATAAAGGCAGGAGATGGGTTGTGTATCTGAAGCCCCAACCACAACTACTGCTCAGCACCATACATTTATTTTATGGAGGTTATTTTTGTGCCACAAC
The DNA here is from genome assembly GCA_003113815.1 of Sphenodon punctatus. NCBI lineage: Eukaryota > Metazoa > Chordata > Lepidosauria > Sphenodontia > Sphenodontidae > Sphenodon > Sphenodon punctatus. The sequence goes on from QEPC01007208.1 coordinate 1,256,595, forward strand.
AGTGGCAGGACTGACTAATCCTGCTGTGTATTATGGCATTTATGTAATTTTAAAGTGTTTTAGCAGGATGAACGTGTCTTTTCAGGCTTAGTTTTTACTCTTAAAAACTAAAATACTTGTAAATCTTCAAACTTTTTAATGTAAACATTATATAGTTTTTAAATATATTAGAAGTAATAGATAGAAATGTTGCACTTGCGATGGTCAGGTCTGCTGCTAGGCCTTTTTCATGACAATGCAGGAGATTCTCCATTCACTTTGGAAGGGGATGGGGAGGGAGGACCACTCTCCTGACACTTCAAAGGTTACAGCTTGCATCTTCCTCAGCTAATGAGAGCTATCATGGGAAGCTACTCCACAACACTCCTGGTTAAGTCAGAGAGGCTGCAATAAGCAGTTCTTCCATCAGGTCAAATTGTTACTCCAGAGACGACCAACAGCCAACCCTGGGAGTTAGCTCATGTTAGCAGAGGACTAGTCTGTCCAATCTCTCTCTATTTCACAAACTTTTAAGAGTGACTTTTTAAACAAATAAATAAATACAGAATATCCTGTCTGCTGGCGTTTCGTCGAGCCTGCAAGACCTGGCTGTTCGCCCAGGCCTTCGGAGGGGAGGGGAGGGTTGGGTTGGGTTGGGTAGTTGGGGAGCGAGAGGGGGGAGGGGGGATATGGGATTGTTTTTTAAATTTATTGATGAAGTTGTTTTTTAAATATTGTTTTTATGGAATTTTATTGTACTGTTGTAAGCCGCCCCGAGATGCCGGAGGCATGAGGGAGCGGCTAAAAAATATTTATAAATAAATAACAAAAACAAGAATTTTCTAAAATGTTAAAAGGAAACCTGCAGCCCAATTTTCAGCATTAACGAGCATCCATTCCCTTCCAGGCAAGTTTTGTGCGATCCACTTTTCGGAAGACGTTGGCCCTAACGACCACGTAGATTCCTACACTGCAAACCCTTTGGAGCAAGGATAGTGTTTTTGCCGCGCCCGTGTGCCTCATACAATAGCAACCTGATCCCTGATGGACAAGGCTGCAATTTTAATGACAACTTCATGCTATGGTGGAAATCCACTCTTACTACACTGTCTTCGTGGACCTTCTCCAGAATTACAATAGAGCATCTGACAGCATGATTTTGTCAAGACGCAAAAAGAACACAGGCCTCAAATCTGTCTCTTCTGGATTTGTAGATAGAAGAGGGAGCCACGCTGCCACAAGGCTGCTGCAGTAAAGCAGTGTACTCACAACCCTATGCCCTCTTGTACTCCTGGTTCTGCCCTGCCAGGCTCCTGATTGGTCACAGGCAATCCACACCGATTGGGACTCCAAGGTAGCTTCCTGGGTCACAGAAAACCCGTGTCTTGAACAACCCGACAGAGACCTGGCCCCACCAGTCTCTTTGCCTCACCTCCCATACCACAGCTGCTTCTATTTCCTGACAGACACAGCTTGGACTGAACTCCCTAGATGCTGACCCCTGTCTGGATATTAGACTATACCTTTCACCTACCCACCGCATCCCCTCCCCCATGGATCCGATGCTTGAAGTCCTGATGCTTTGGACTCTGAGCCCTGCCTCTGTCTAGCGTCTTGCCCTGGCCAGAATCCGGAAAGATTTGGCCTTTACAAATACAGAGGCTCTAGTTAGTGTTTTTTTCTGCCATCAGAAGAGAAACAAAGTCCTACATTTGCATCCTGCTCCCACAAAATGAAAAACCATTTCTCCTACTAAGTTACAGGAGATTACAATTTGACTCTCAATCTCCCACACTTCAACCTACGGGCAAGAGTGTGGGTGGCAATCAAACTAATCTGTGATCTCCAACAGGCCATCCACCACTGTTTGTTTGCAGCTGTGTTGCTCCACACTTGTGGAAAGTTCATACGGTGAGCCTACTGCTGAAAAACAACCTGTCTCAATCTTGTACTAGCGACACTAATGAGATGTTTTGTAAGTGAGATAAGGCCCTTCTACAGGATATAGTAGGACTGGAAAAGGTGCAGAGGAGGGCAACAAAAAGAGACCAAGAGTATGGAATGATTTCCAGACAAGGAGAGGCTTGACAGGTTAGGGCTCTTTAGCTTGGAGAAGAGACGACGGGGGTGGGGGATATGATGATAGACTATAAAATCAAGGGTGGATTGGTACAAGTAAATAGGGAATTATTTACCCTTTCAAATAGTACTAGAACTAGGGGACACTACAGAAAACTAACTGGCATCAGATTAAAAATGAATACAAGACAATATTTTGTAGAACAATGCTCAGTTAACTTGTGGAATTTGTTGCCAGAGGAGATGGTCAAGGTCAGTAGCAGAGCTCTTGGACGATAGGTCTATTAATTCCTATTAGTCAAGTAGGCTGAGGAGTGCGAGCGTGACCTCTGACGGTAGGGAGCAGCGAGGAATGGATCACTCCAGCATGACTAGTTGGGTACTCCTCAAAAGTGACAGAAAACGGCCCCTGTCAGAGACAGGATGCTGGGCTTAATGGACCGTTGATCTGACCCAGTCTGGCACTTTTTATATTATTAGTTCCATAGTGCCAACACCAGATCTTCAATGAGTTTCCACCCTTAGCTAATGTTGATTTAGCAGAAAGAAAAACAGCCTTCCAAGAGTTAGATTTTTAAAAATATAATCTTCCTACTTCTTTGTCACTATATACAGTTCAACATTCTCATGGGAGTTCCCAGCATGTAGTACCAAGCAATGTCAACAAAGTTCCTAAGTGGGTCAGAGAGTTGCCAGTATTGCACTTGCATCTGGTTTTCTCACCTGCATTTGGATCAACAATATTTAAGCAGCACCCCCAATAGGCAGTTACCATCCAGCTTTAAAACAGGAAAATACTGAACGATATCGTTGTCTATTAAATTAACTGCTCCTCATTCCATCACCCCAGTTCTTACTAAATACATAATTGTCACTAACACCTAATGTCATGACTCAAAACAACAGAAAACTGAAAACTAATCCATAGGAAGTATGTTCTGCTGAAAGAGTGCATCGTGCAATTGCAGGCAACAGCTGAAATCCAATTGACCATGTTCAGGAACCCTCTTGCAACGAAAAGGACTGTTCTCCTAATAAGTAGGAGACATGAGCAGAAAATTATGCTGTACACTATCTTCATTCCAGTGGCTTTTAGGTAGGATTTGTTTGTTTGTTTTATGGGAAATAGAAAAAGTCATTAAAAAAAAAAATAACCCAAGGAACACCAGAATGCACACAGGCTGCAATCATAAACATGTTTATTTTTGAGTATGTCCCACTAAAATCAATGGAATTTACTCACAAGTGTGCTTAGATTTGCAGCCAAGACCTTAGTGGCCCCATCTTGCTTGAAAAATCATTCATTTCTTTCGCATTTTCCCAAATGCCCCTTTCTCCATCAGAACTGGTGGGGGAGAGGCATCTTTTGGAGTGGACCACATGGTAGGAAATCTACTTCTTTCTTGTTGCAGAGTAATAACTGATTCGCAATCAGTAAGGACAAATGCAGCTGAAGGTTTAAAAACAGAACTTTACTTAAGCTTTCTCAGGCACAAAATGGAGACAGACAATGAGAGAGAAGGGAAGGAGTGGTTACACAAAGGAATTCAACTGTAAAACCCCATCTCCCTTCCATGTACACAAACTTGGCAGCGCCGTCCAGTGGCTCCACAGTTAATCACTGTTCCCAACAAAGCAGGCATTAACTTGTGGATGTTGCCTATACCAACACCCCTTCTCAACTGACAGAAGTTAACCTACTATGACCATTTTACTTAGTAGCTTTTGGTGGTGCTCTCCTGCTAAAGGTTTTGTCAGGGCATCTGCTACCATATCTTCTGTAGCTGCCTTTGTCCATTTGTTTTGTTCCCCCTTCTGACGTTTGTAAGACGTCTTCCCATGTCGATAGCTATAGCTCAGACAGTCTGTCGGTACTTGCTATGTAGGACAGGCGGTGGGCGGCTTGCCTTTGTTTTCCCTGGTAGATCTTCTGATTTCAGCCTCTGCAAGTGATCAGGTTTGTTCCTGCATCTCAGTTGAACTTGTGCTGATTTCAACTGTTTGTTCAGGATGCTCTTCTTCTCCTGATTCTTGTAAGGACATTACACTGTTTGGTTTTTCCTCGGAAGTCACGCTGTTTCTGATAGTTACTTTGTCTGTGTGGGGGTTGAGGATTCTGTATCCTTTGGAGTATTCGCTGTATCCAACAAGAATCCCTTCCACAGCTCGGTTTTGTAGTTTGGTGCATTTCTCTTCCGGAATGTACACGTATGCCTTGCATCCAAACACTGTGATGTGTCCCACACTAGGTTTCTCTCCATACCAGAGTTCATACGGAGTTTTACTTGCTGTTCTTGAGTAGAGTCGGTTCTGTAGATATGTTGCCGTAACTACTGCCTTGCCCCAATATTTTCCTGGCAGTCCACATGCACCTGATCATTTCTGTTAAGGTTCTGTTCTTTCTTTCAGCCCCTCCATTTTGCTCGGGCGTGTATGGTACCATCTTCTGGTGCTCTAGCCCGTGGGCTCTCAGGAAGTCTTCAACTCTCCTTCCTGTGTATTCACCTCCGTTGTCGGTTCAGCGTATGAGCGGCTTACGTTGGAATCTGTTGCTTGTCATGGTTATGTAGTCCCTTAATTTTTTTTCCAGTACTTCATCCTTATGCTTCATGAGGTATGTGACTGTATCTTGAGTAGTCTATGAATGTCATTATGTATCTGTTCCCTCCAGGTGTGGGTACTTTCATGGGGCCGCACACATCGCTGTGTATGAGGTCAAGTGGCTTGGAGGTT
>QEPC01007208.1:1262837-1276545 GCA_003113815.1 Sphenodon punctatus
AGACTGAAAGCTTTAATTCAGAGCTGCTGGCCATGCTTGCTTCCCTCCCCTCAGATTGGGATTCTGGTTCTTCTGCTCACTTACTGTTAGTAGCCTCCTCTGGGAGTTTCCTTTGGGCCTCTTTTCCTTTCAGCTCACTTCCAGTCTTTAGAGTTGTTCTGGGCTGTTCTGAAGAGGTCCGGGCCCATAACCTGTTGCAGAGTAATAACTGATTCGCAATCAGTAAGGACAAAAGCAGCTGAAGGTTTAAAAACAGAACTTTACTTAAGCTTTCTCAGGCACAGATCCTTAGTTACATCTAGCTAGTAAGAAGACAAAATGGAGACTGAGACAAAGAGAGAGAAGGGAAGGAGTGATTACACAAAGGAATTCTACTGTAAAACCCCATCTCCCTTCCATGTACATATAAACATAGCAGCGCCATCCGGTGGCTCCACAGTCAATCACTGTTCCCAACAAAGCAGGCATTAATTTGTGGATGTTGCATATACCAACATTTCTTCCTTCCCTCAGTGCATGAAAACAGATATAACACTAACTCAACTTTAAATAACTCCGCTTTAACACTTCTTATGTATGTTGCAGGGCTGCATAGTGCACCAATATCGCCCTGCAACATGCATAAGAAATATCAAAGTGGTGTTAAGGTGAAGTTAGCATGATGACCGTTTTCACCCAGTGTCCGTTTCTACCCTCAACATGTGCAGAGTTGGAGATGCACTCTGTTCCTGGGCTGGTCTCCGCTCCCACTGGCGCTTGCAAGTGCAGAATAATATCTGAGAGCAGCCTTTTCAGCAGGCATGGCCAGAGGACAGAGCCAAATGGTCCAGCTGGGAGAAAATGCCACCTTGAGGGCAGGAAATCAACACTGGTTTCCAAACAAACTCCTGTTTGTAGTAGCAAAGAAGCTTGACCCTGGACAAGGCCTTTCCCTTCCCAGGACAGATTCACAAGCCTTAGGACAGCAGAGGCCAGATAAAACCACTGGCAAGCAGGGTGGGTTGATTAAATCAGCAAGTGAAAATCATCAATTTAAATCTATTTTTCCATTTGTTCTTTAGTTAGTTTCTAAAGAAACCTGTATTCTTGTTGGTTTATATAACCTTTTAATTAAACATGCTGATTTACAATTATATATTGCCATGATGAAGATTCAGAAGTTATGCACAGCAACTGATATATCATTAATTAAGATAATCACTCTTTTTCTTACGAAGATCGAGAAAAGAATTAAGGAAGCTTACAACATGTGATATATGGGATAAGATGACAGATAGTTCTTTCTGAAGATAAAAATATACCACTAAACCCTGGCCACTTATACTAGTGACCATAAATAAGGGTAGTGGGTAAGGACACTCGAGGTTAGCTGTCAATCCTTTATTTTGTCTCTCGGTTAGTTGAATGGATTGAAACTGAAATAGGATTTACTTTTAGTATGAGAAGATGATTAATTCTGTAGTTTTATAATTTGGTAATTATGTGAGATTGTTCGCGCGAGTTATAATGCGGAATTCTTACATTATATAAATTTTTACTTTTTTTCTCTTTTAAACTGTAATGGCAAAAATTTGCTGACAATAAATGTATTCACTTCACTAGCCTCCACATTAGATTTGGTACATCTTTTGTCCACTAGGAGGGTAAACTATAACAATATAAATGTATTTTTTAAGTTGCATAGCTTAACCTATTTTGATCATTACCAGTATTCTGAACCTAGTAACCTTAACCATCCAGAAGCAAATGCTGGTAGTTACTGGGTAGATTAGTTTTCCCATGAGCTGTAGAGCAAGTTTCCATGACCTGTGTGCTCGAATCAAATATTCATAGTTTGAGCACTGAGCTAATCACAGCTCAAAACAGGCAACTAAATAAGAATTTGATACCACGCAGGTGGTCTCAATGGATAATCCTGATAAAGCAGCACACATGGTGGTGGTTTCTGGAGTCAGAGCCATGTTTCAAAACTTGTGAAGACTCCTCTTAATCCATGGACCTTGCATCCATGCAGGATCACGCCCTTAATGCAATACATGGCATGCTGTGCCATATGACCCATATTAATAAAGACTGACAGCAAAAATAGGTATCTTTCCCTCCTGATTCTTTACTTAGAAGAAAAATAATCTTTAGCTCAAAGGTTTTGGCAAAAGCTCACGGTGGAGTGCAGACTCAACTTATTTTATTTAAACAATATTAATAGGATATGCCAAGTTTACATCTTAGCCTGTGCTACATTAAGTTCAAGGGGTTTTTTTATACAATTTTTTTTATTAAACATTTACAAAGCCAATTTAAATAAAATCATTTTTTTTTAAAAAGCAAAATTAAAAACCATAGATTTTTATCCAACGTGCCAACAAGTAGGATGAGATAGGACAGACTTCGCTACTAGAACCCAGAAAAGGCAAGTTTGTCTAGTTTCCTGCCTGCAAATAAGTAGTAAGGCATTCACATCATCGTTCCCAACCAACAGGTAGAAGGAAGTACTGCAAAGCAGAATACCTACTACCTAGACACATTCACTGTTTTTCCGTTAAATAGCTTCTTGAGGAAACTTGGAAAAGCACTATACTATACTTCAGATGAGATCTGCTAAACAGAGAGGAGCAACTAGCATTCAGAGGGTTTTTAGATGGATGCGGAGGCAGCCCTCCACCAGAGCACAACCCCGCGTCCGCCTGCTTCCAGCCTGCCTGGGTCTGCTTTAGATGGACTCAGAGGGTTCCCCTGGCTGCCGTTTGTCCATGCAATGCCCACACCAGAGAGTTGTGAATGATCACCCGCTGTTCTAGACTGGTGCCCACAACTCTATGGTGTTGCTGGGACAACAGCCAGTCAGGAGTGGAGCTGCAGTGTGAGTCTGCCGACTAGATGGACAGGAACTCCACTCCGGGCTGGTGCCCCGGGTTTGGCCAGTTAACTCCCCTGGCAGTGCTCCAGGATGTTCCGGAGTGGTGCCAGTGGAGCTGCCTACACCTGCTCCACTTCAACATCTGGTGGACCAGCCAGCCCAGGGGTGGAACAGCCTGATGCAGCCACCCCCGGAGCTGCCATCTGTCGGTTTACACCCAGAGAAGTCTTACTTACTAAGACCTCAACGTCCCATGGGATGACAGAGTTGTCAACCCCAAGCCAAGTTTGGGGACTTTTAATTTATCCTTTGGTTTCTGAGTCTTTCAGAAAAATTGCAGTCCTAAGTTCCAAGCTTTTCCTTGGGAGTAATACATTTGTGTGTTCTAAATGGTAGTTTAGCCATTCTGATGATAGCCATTCCAGAGTTAAGGCTGAAATGGAGTTTCCATTCTTAGCCCGATTTTGTTTCTCCCTTCCACCATTCAGATCTACAAAAAGTACACAAATCTGCTTTAGTATTGATAGGTCAGATCTTGAGCCAAGTTGCTCAGGAGCAATCTTACCACGTTGCTCATGGCAAGCTCCACTAGCCACCCATTCTTTTCCCATATACATCTGCCATTCCCTACATCACAGGCAAAGGTTGATCGGAATGCACTCAAGAGCATCTCAAGAGTGAAGGTGGCACGGGTGAGGGAAATTAATGAGCCTCCTGTGACATCATACCTTCCTACAGTACCTTTTTTCTTGGTACAGTAACAGGTTTTGTTATTTGTACCAGGATCCCAGCGATGCAAGTTTTTTACCAGGGTCAGCTGACAAAGGGGTTCATTAACACCTCCTTAACCCAGCAGGAGAAAGAGCTGTGACCAGGGACCTGCATCAACTGCACCATAAAAACTTAAATTCTACAACCAGTGAAGCCAAATTCTGCAAATTCACCGCATGCATTAATATTTGCATAATTGACCTGATTTGCATAATTATGCAACAATTTATACATGCAAATTTGCTTACCAGCATGCTTTTTCAACAGGTTTGACAAAGTATCGCAACTTTGTTAATCAAACACCACTCAAAAGCTCTGGAATTTCAGCACCCCAGAACTCCCACCTCATGTTAAAGCCCCAGACCTCCCTCACCAAAACATAGGGGCCCTAAGACGCACCCACCCACAATTCATCTCCATAGGGCCTATTCACCCTCACAGGTCATGGTCACACCTCCCCGACAGGCTGCAGCAGCAGTTTTAATTTGGGGTCAGGCAACACATTTATGCCTGAGCCAGGATTTAAAGATCCTGCAGACAGCTCCTACTGTAGTTTCACTGCAAGGATTGGCTGACTCTTCAAACATCACTGCAGATTGCAGCAACGCAGTCAACATGGGTCCCTGGCTGTGACTAACTGCCAAGGGGGGGGCACCTTTTTTCACTTTAATAAGTTTGGGATAAGCACTGCTATCAAAGCAGATAACACCTAAGCAGGAGGGAGCAAGATGAAAACTAAGGCAGGTAGGAGGAATATGAGCGTGTATGTGAGAAATGATTCTTTAGTGTGCTGAAAGCGACTGTCACTGCTTCCACCAGGTCTGGGTCTGCAGAAAAAGAGAAGTGATGTATTGTCGGCGTACTGAACCTTCTCACGAACTCACCGTACGCCGAACCTTGTCACGAACTCACCTAACGGCTGCATATACATGTTGAACAGGAGGGGGGACAGAATAGAACCCTGCGGGACTCCACATGTGAGGTCCCGGGGAGATGACGAACACTCCCCTAGGACCACCCCGTTAGTTCTCCCAGCCAAGAATGAGCAGAACCATTCAACAACAGTTCCTCCCACCCCAGCCTGGTCCCACAGATGAGCTACCAACATCTTGTGGTCAAAGGTATCAAATGCTGCCGACAGATTTAATAGAATCAAAAGATGATCTGCCCTGATCTAATTCATGGCGCAGGTCGTCGACCAAAGCCATAAGCACAGTCTCAGTGCCAAACTCAGGGCGAAAGCCCAACTGCGAAGGATCCAGAAAACTGATCCGATCCAGATGCCCCTGAACCTGCCGAGCCAGCACCCGTTCTAACCTTCCTTTCTTAGGGAAGGTTATTGAGACTGGCCGATAGTTGGCAGGGGAGTCAATGTCGAGAGATGGTTTATTGAACAGAGGCCACACCACCACCTCTTTAAGGTGGTCCGGCACTCTGCCCTCCTTAAAGGAGGCACTGAGAACCCTGGCCAGCAATGGCCTTAACGTCTCCCGGCAGGCCTTGACCAGCCAGGACGAACATGGATCTAATTTGCAACAGGTGGCTCTAACTGCCCCAAGGACATCCGCCTCATCAGTGGGCAACACCCACTGAAATTGATCCCACAAAATCGGACCAGGCGGGGCCTCCACAGCCTCAGGTTCACCCACTACTATAAGTGTGTCATCAAAATCGTGATAAATCTGAGCAATTTTATCAGCCAAAAAGTCAATGAACATGTCACAGCAAGCACTGTGACGATTCCAGTCCTAGAAGGAGGGAGGCCGGACTGACCAGCCCCTGCACTACCCGGAAAAGTTCAGCTGGAGACGACTTCACAGATGCTATGAGGGTAGCAAAGAACATCTTCTTTGCTGCCCGCACAGCAACAGCACAGGCTTTTAAACTAGCCTTATGCTGCAATCGGTCGGCTTCAGTATGAGCACGGCACCACCGTCACTCCAACCGCCACCCCTCCTGCTTCATCCGTTGCAGATCCTCTGTAAACCAAGGGGATGTGTGTCATCGACATCCAGGAAGCAGACGCCTGGGGGCAGTTCAGTCAATGGCCTCGGTCAACAAGATGTTCCAAAAAGCTACAAGGTCATCGAGCAACCATCATCGAGATTGGGAGGTAATTCTTCTAGAGCATTCCAGAACCTCTCCGGTTCCATAAGTCTCCGGGGACGAACCAACTGAACTGGTTCAACACCCCTCCGGGGGCAGACATGCACCAGGAGACCGGCCCGGAGGAGATGATTCAACCATGACAATGGTACTGCTAACACGTCCCCCACCACCGGATCCCTCACCTCTCAGCCAGTGCAGAATATCAAATCAAGGATATGTCCTCCATCATGTGTCGGGCCAACAGCCCTCTGAGACAGTCCCATGGTTGTCATGACAGCCATGAACTCACGCTCCGCTCCCCCAAGATTGGCATCAGCGTGGATATCCCCCTTGGAGATCGCAAGACCTTCCCCCTCTTCCCCAGCTCAGCTCCAAAGTTAGTCAGTGGGCTATTACAAATGTTCATAAGCATGTGCAAATTTATGAAAATTAGGGACGTACTTGTTTTTTTGCTATCAAACATTTGGAGGGTCTGAAGGAATATTTCCTGGTTGAACCCTGTAGAGGGCTGATCTGCTTGCTGCAATCCTCCTTCTGCTCCTTAAGTAATCGCTTTCCAAATCCAAACCATAGGCTCATGGCCATCTACCAAGAATGTTCATTTTTAAGACATTAGCATGCACTCGAAATGATGTCTATATTAATATAAAAAGAAGGGTTTTTCTGTACCTAAGGAGACCTTTTTATCAACAGCTGCTTTAATACAAATGTTGAAAGGGGTCTTGTTAAAGCAAACAAGGTAAAACAGACAATGCATTATTCTATCATCCACCATGCAGAAGTTGCCAAGAAAAAGAGGGTGGCTGGGTTCTAAGACTAGAAAATCTACAAAGAACATAACATTGAACAGTTAGCTAGAAAAAGAAAAAGTGTTTGCCTACAGCAATTTTTTATTAAAAAAAATTTAACAGCATAGTTAAAATGAAGTGCTCCTTTATTAAACACACACACTAATATTCCACCTGGAAAATACTCATGCAAGCTCCACATTGTTTATTGTGTGACCCGATAGGTCAGTCACAGATCAAAGACTCCCCAGCAACTCAGCTGAACCACACAGCACACTCTCTCTTGGGAAACGCAGCAACGGTTAAAAAGGTCTTTGTTTCAATTCAGCTGGACAGGTACGGGTGGAAAGGTTCTCAAAACATTAAAAAGGAAACGTTTGAGCTCTGTCACCATTCCAAGGAGCAAATCAAAGGCCAATTCATCAGAGGTGCCAAGCACCCACTACTTGCATTGAAGTCCACACTGGATGTTGGTTCAGCCCACTGTCTCTTGGGGTTTGATCCTAATAGTGGGTTAGCCAGTTTTTTCCAGCCTTCACTGCTTTGGAGCTTTTTAAAAGGCACCACCTCTTCCATATATTTTCCTGTGTTGTCTCTTTAGAGCTGACAGCAGCAATAGAAGAAGCCATTTTAGAGAGATTACAGTGCAGGTTCTTGCATGTAATTCATCCAAATGCTGCTCAAGTGCAATTTCCAGATTTAGGTCATAGCCAAGAAGTCCCTTTTCCATTTTATTTATTTATTTTTCTATTTCTTGGCCACCCCCTCCTGTCATTGCAGCTCGGGGCAGCTCACAACATAAAAGGATAGAAATGTAATATAATAAAAATATTAATAAAAAATATAAACTAGTGAAAACAACCCCAGGCACAGCCAAAGAACCTCCCTCACACACATCACCAAAACCCTGGCAGAACAGCCAGGTCTTACACCGTCTTTGGAAAGAGGGGAGGTCTGGGGCCAGGTGGACCTCTGTTGGGAGAGAGTTCCACAGCCACAGTGCTGACACCGAGAACGCCCCCCTCATCGTCACCACACAAGATACCCAGGGGACTCCGAGTGATGCATCCCCGGCCAACCGCAGGGGCCAGTCCCGAACCCAGGGGCGAGGCAGTTCTGCAGATAAGTGAGGCCCAGGCCATTTAGAGCCTTATAGGTCAAGAACACCACCTTGAATCGGGCTCAGAAGACTATAGACAGCCAGTGCAAAGAATGAAGCACTGGTGTGATGTGCTGTGCTGGTGTGATGTGCTCGCGGTGACCCATCCCCGTCTCCGGACCGTCACCAAATGTAGCCCCACATAGAGTGTGTTGCAATAGTCCAGTCTTGAGGTGATGAAAGCATGGATGATGGTGTTCAGTTCAGTGTCTGAAACATACGGCTGAAGCCGTCACACCAGATGGAATTGGTTAAATGCTCCCTTTGACACGGCTGCCACCTGGGCATCCAGGCCAAGCCGTGAATCAAGGAGCATCCCCCGCACTACTGACCTGAGGAACCAACAGAGGGCAGACCCCATCAATGATGGGTGCTACCACTCCCTCAGCCCTTCCCACCAGCATCACTCCCATCTTGTCGGGATTCAGCTTCAGGTGGTTTGCCCTCATCCAGTCCCCCACAGTCACCAAACACCAGGCAAGCACCGAGACTGCCGGGTCTGGGTCAGTTGAAAGAGACAGGTAAAGTTGGGTGTCATCAGCATACTGATGCAGTACACACAGCATACTGATGACACCGCACACCAAACCTTTGAATGACCTCACCCAAGGTCTGCATATACACGTTGAACAGGAGAGGGGACAGAATCGAATCTTGCGGGACTCCACGTGTGAGGTCCCAAGGAGAAGGTGAACCCAGCACCACACGCCGAGTTCTTCCGGCCAGGAAGGAACAGAACCATTCAAGAACAGTCCCGCCCACCCCTGCCCATCCCTAAAATAGGTTTATTAAGGGAAAGCCTTGTGAAAAAACATGCTAGATAAAAGGAGGATTCTTTCTATAATCTCTAGTAGAAAAGACAGCATTAAATACACAAAACATCTGAGTACTCAACTTCACAGCCTAAAGAACATTTTATCTTAAAGGTTTTATACTATAATAAATAATCTAAAGACACCCTCAGGTAAACCACCTCAGAGTTTGGACAAAACTGCAATGCCCAAGAGCCAATGTGGTGTAATGGATGAGGTGCTGGACTTAGATCTGGGAAGCCAGGGTTCAAATTCCCGCTCTAGTCATGAACTCACTGGGTGGTCTTCGGAAAGTCACAACCTCTCAGCCTAGAGAGCCAGCGTGGTGTAGTGGATACGGTGCTGGAGTTCAAATCCTAACCTAGCCATGAACTCACTGGGTGGCCTTGAGCAAATCACAACTTCTCAGCCTCAGTTTGCCATCTGTAAAATGGGAATGTGCGCATGTGTCTGTCTCTCCCTGCGTTCCCTTCACCCTCGTCCATCTTAGATTGTAAGCCCGCTGGGCAGGAACCTGTCTCCACAATCTGTGGCCATAAACGTTGTGTATGCCTAGCAGTGCTATAGAAATTATTAGTAGCAGCATTAGCAATGCAGTGTTTCAGAGCCATGCCTCATCTCCTGTTATAACTGAATTTGCACTATAACTAGTGTGGGGGAATTTTTATAATAGACCCTATGAAATTAGGCTACTAATAGCCAGAGTAAAATGGAAGACAGATGAAGGCTGGGTAAGAACCATTCTTTGCTGAAATGAACTCTGCCTGTTAGATAAATAGGATTATTAGGTTAGTTTAGGCTTTGTTTTACAGTGCAAGATCTGGGAAGCAGTTTCACACTGTACAAAGGAGGGCCGTTCTGTTCCTCCCTACAGCAGATAGCAAACAGCGACTTTGCAGATGTTTTAATTAATTGGGTTTGTTTAGACACCTTGCTTTATCAACAGTCTAGCTATATTGTTTTGAGAATAACTTGCTGACTATGTAAACAATTGCTGTAACCTTTTACCTTTGTATGACGTTACTTTGAGTGACATTCCTGTATCTTTCTGCTTGAACTGTAACCTATAAAATACCTATGTAATCTACAAACAGACAGACCAGTCTGGATCCTTGCATGGGTTCAGTTCTGCTCTCTCTCTCTCTGCGCTTTGAGATCAATAAAGAAACTCTGACAGTTTTCACCAACAGCAGCTTGTGAGTATAAATTATTCCTCGACACTAGGATGCTTAAATCTTGTGGTTTTGGATGCCCTAAATGGTCACGCTGCGATTTTAACTGAAAAACCAAGTGTACTACATTTTTTATTAAATACTTTGGGAGCCACACCCCACACCATGTTATAACCAAATTTGTGATAAAGAGCTGCATTGTATAAACTTTTGTCTTTCAAAGTTGCATTACGATGTCTACAAAAGAAGTGAGCTACTCCCGAAAAAAGACTGAATAAGTCTTTGCTCAGTACCCAATTTGTTTTCATTTTACAATGCAAATTACGGTTGATAAATAAAAAGCACCTAATGCCTTGGCAACAGGTAGACACGGTGTGTATCAAAGAATGTCAGAATTAAAAAAGGGACCTCAAGGGTCATCTAGTCCAAACCCTGCTTGGATGCAGGATGACTACAGCTACGGCAGCCCAAACTGATGGCTGTCCAGCTGCCACTGGAGGTTTCTAGGCAGAGAGGAAAGTCTAAGATCTCTTTAGGCAACTTGTTCCGTTACACTGCAATTTTTCCTGAACTCTAACCAATATCTGCTTTTCTGTAATCTGAACATTGTTTGTAGTCCTGCCCTCTGTCGCACTGAAGAGTTTCTTGTCCTCTTTGTGGCAGCTCTTTAAGGTATCTGAAGACTGCCAACCTGTCCCCACTTAATCTTCTTTTCACTAGGCTAAACATAGCCAGTTCCTTCAACTTTCCCTCATGCTTTTCAGACCCTTTATCATCTTTGTCACCCTTCTCTGAGCCCATTCTAATTAGTCAACGTCCTTCGTAAAATGAAGTGGCCAAAGCCGGACACAATATTCCAGGTAAGGTCTGACCAGTGCTGAATGGAGTGGAACTATTACCTTAATCCTAAGTGTAGCAACACACTCTCAAGGCAACCAGTTCTGGTCCACAGAGCTATGCAAGAGAGGAGAAATCAGTCATTCCAACTAGTTATTGACAGAGTTTATGTAATAGATTTTTAAAAAACCTCTATATGGAGAATGGAGTCATATGGACCCTTTTTAAATAGATGCACCCCTCTCGCTCACATGTGCGACTGGGTGGGTGAGGTGAGGGGTCCGTGTGTGGCTGCCGGTGGGGATGGGTGGGGGTGCTCCCCACACTTCTACCAATCCCCCATGCACGGAGGCATTGGGGGAAACTGAGCTGCCTCCGTGTGTGGAGAAGGGTGGGTATCCATGTGACAGGTTACGCACATGCCACGATACCCANCCCCCCCCCCCCCGCACCACAGCTCCCCATGATCACAAACACACACACCCTACCACCACCTCCCAGGGCCCATATGTCATGGTAACCACTAGAGGAAAGATGGAGCAACTTGTTGATGTAAAAATAAGATACACTGTGCTTTGATACCTTATATTCAGAATCATTTTTCCTGTTAAGTCTCTTGCTACACAGGAAATTATCTCCTTCTAATTAACAGAAAACTTGTGCACACAATATCTAGGTACTTAGGAAGTGTCAATCATCAATCTACTTCGCATATAATTTCACATTACAGAAGCAAATACTTACAAAATGAGGTTTTACACAAGAATGGTTCTTTGTTTGTTTGTTAAACATTCCTGAAGAAAATTGTGGACCAAGGTAGACTGATAGCCCCCACCCATTTTTCCCTTCTACAGAATCCTACCTCTTACCCCACCCCACCCTCCTCCTCTTCTCTACCCCATTACCGCTAAACATACCAAATGGATTAAAAACACAGTATAAAACATCCCAGTAACTTGGCAGATTCCCAGAGAGTCTGTTACTTTGGAGTTTCTGCATTTAATGAGTTTTGTTAGTTGTGCAGCATGAAAAAGATGGGCATAAGGAAATGCCAGTGTATGTGAATAGTCGTATAATAATGGTATGTAGATAAAAGATTATGAACAATTATATTAGTGGACTTGTATGTTATTAGCCTTATATAACAAAGGACAGGTAGTATGTCTCTACAAAATGTACCTGTGCTTGCCAAATAAAAATTAAAGATTCTCCTTACATTTGCAGCGAGACTGCAGCCTTGTGACAATGTACTAGTTATAATGACCATAATCTGAACCTAAAAATGTGCCTTATTAGTGAAATTCACTAGTCTATTTTTCAAATGGAGAAATCTAAAAAACAAAACTGCATGAGGCTATGATTAGTCAGTGTTCATGCCATTTCACCAACAACAGCGTCCCTTTAACACAAAGGGCCAAATTTAATCCAAATACAACAGGTGTTCTCTTGGGCTCTTCTTTAACCTTGTGCAACTATTTTAATCTTAGCTTTGCAAGTCACACATTAGAGTAAGAGAAATACAAAGGTTTTATCCATATCTGAAATTTATTCTGATGGCGTCCTAAGGAGCAAATGAAGGATCTCAACTCCCAGTTCAGTGACAGCCACAGACTAATTCTGCGACCATGGACACGTTGTTTAATTTACCCAATAACCACGTTTCTCCATCCATACAAATCCATTCAAAATGGCGAGGCCCTCAGATGCTTTGGTGATAAGAACCATAAGCCTTACAGATCCATTCACATTACCCATATACTCACTCCCCAGAAGAATAATTTATTCACACTTTTATTCCACCCATTCCCACAAAGCTCAGAGCTGGTTACAACATATACAAATATTTGTAACAATACAGAAAATAAATCCAAATACTGAAGTACCCAAGTATATAAACAAGTAAAAACAGATAAAATCCCCAGCCCACAACACCCCAACCCTACACCTGCTTGCCAAGCACCTGGCCAAACAAGAATGACTTACTTTGCCTTCAGAAGAGGATCAGGCTCAGGCGAATCTCAAAGGCAAGGGAGTTCCATCATTGTGGGGCAGCCATGGAGAACTCTTCTCTGCCTCCCTTTGTTGTATGAATTTGAAGGGTAGATGGTATCTGCAAGAGGGTGTTCCCAGCTGACCTCAGAGGCTGAGGTGGAGGAGGATGATCGGAGAAGTGATCTTTCAGATATTTATTTATTTTCAGTATTTCTATACCGCCCCCTCCTGCCTAAGCAGCTCAGGGCGGTGAACAATGCATAAAAACCATGATATAAAAATATAAAATACAATAAATAAAATATCAGTTAAAAATCACACAGTAATCAAGGGCCTGAAAAGAAGCGCATTATCCCCCAAAATAACATTTAAAAAACCCACCCATTACCCATCCCCCTCACCAAAAGCCTGGCGAAACAGCCAGGTCTGCAGAAGGAGGGGAGATCCAGAGAGGCAAATCTCTACCAGGAGGGAGTTCCATAGCCGCAGCACGGCCACTGAGAACACCTGCTCTAACATCGCCACCCAGGAATCCTGAGGGACCTCTAAGCGGGTGCCCCCGGCCAACCACAATCCAGGACACAAGGGGTGAGGCAATCCTGCAGGTAAGCAGGGTCCAGGCCATATAGGGCTTTAAAGGTAATGACCAACACCTTGAATTGGACCCAGAAGACTATAGGCAACCAGTACAAGGAACGGAGCACCGGTGTTATGGGCTCCTGGTGGCCAGTCTGGATATTTGGGGCCTAAGGATGTCCACTGCCCATATAAAGTTCAGTTTACTGGAAACCTTGCACCAGGATATGGAGGACAGGGTGAAGCCAGTAGACACCATGATACATGGATATTTTTTTTTAAAAAAAAAATTTAAAAGGCAAAGACCCCACTCTACATTAAATAGTATTTTCTGGTGTTAATGCAGCCTTGAGGCTTCAAACAGACAAACTGCACTGGCACTCTGCAGCTCAAAGATTTAGCAATCCCACCCTGCACACAGCAGGTTTAGAGCTCGGACTAGCATCCATTCAAATCTATTACACCATTTCCACTAACTTTGATAGAAAATGGATCCAAGTCTCTCTCAGGCTGGATACCAGAACTCGTATTTCTCCCCTTCTTAAACAAAACCCAGAAATCATCCATATTTTAAACAAATGGAAAAATATTGCAGGAACAAGAAATTAAAGCTAAAGGGTTGGGGGGGGGGGGGG
>QEPC01007208.1:1276551-1308202 GCA_003113815.1 Sphenodon punctatus
GGGGATTAAGGATAATGCCAGTTCTGACAATTGTGGTTGATCACAAACACAAGTTAACGGTGTGATGCGGCTGCCAAAAAAAAAAAAAAAAAGAAGGCTACTGCTATTTCAGGCTGCATTAGCAGAAGCATTGTCTCCAAGTCAGGAGCAAATAATAATTCCACTCTACTTGCCACTGTCAAACCTCACCTGAAGTATTGCGTCTAGTTTGAGGCGCTTCAGCCTAAGGAGCACAATGACAAATTGAAGCAGGTTCAGAGAAAGGCAACAAAGAGTCTAGGAAAGCAAGTTTTCAGAGGAAAGATGGAAGGACTGGGTGTGTTTAGCCTAGCAAAGAGTAGACTAAGGAGAGACATGGTAGCAATATTCAAATATCTAAAGGGCCGCCACCAAGAAGATGGCAAGGAACTTTTCAGCATCGCTACAGAGGGCAGGACTAGAAACAATCGACTCAAGTTACAGGAAGGTACATTTCGGTTAAATATCAGGAAAAACGTCCTAACGTGTGAGAGCTGGATGGCAATGAACAAGCTGCCTAGGGAGGTTGTAGACTCTCTGTCGCTGGAGGTACTCAAAATGAGCCTAGACAGCCATCTGTCAGGGATGGTGTAGCTGTAGTCTTCCTGTATCCAAAGCAGGGGGTTGGACTCGATGGCCCTTGAGTTCCCTTCTAACGCTAAAATTCTTCTCTGGAATAAACACACAATTCACAGTGCTGACTTACTCAAATCAAGATCTGTTCCCCCAGTACTTAGGAAGTAATGCTGAAGAAAAGGACATATCAAATGTTAAACTTTATAAAAGACAACTTTTAAAGAACATGAAAAGTGAACTTTTAAAAGCAGCACGGGAACAGCAGCTTTTAAGTTAGATAAAACACCTTAAATGCTTGACAAAAGATCCAAGAAATAAAAAACCTCTTTACTCAAAAAATGAAAGGATACGAGGAGTTCCTTCTGTCCTACACACCAAGTAGAGACATGCAGCTATTACATGGGTCATCTTTCGTCCACGAGTTAAATGCTTGCTCACCGCCATCTTGAAAAAGTTAAAGGCAGTATCAAGACAGTGCTGGTTGAGTTGCAGCTGGTTTCCCAAATGGTGAATCTGTCGTTTTCCTTTTAAAAAAGAGGAAAAAAACTTAAATAACTTTCCACAAACAATTTTTTCATAAAAGTACTAAATTTTATTAACTTTGCTTCATTTTACTTATTTCTTTCCACCCAAATCACTAAAATATTGGCAATTCAAGTTGTTTGATATTCTGTTGCAAAGGAATCAATCTTTCAATGAGTCACATAAAAATATTTTTTAAATATACTATACAGTAAACATTATCTTGATCAGAAAACAGCAATGCAAGGAAGTTCAATGTGGAGGCTGCTAGATCATGTACCTCCATCGAGTTTGTGGTGAATGTATTCAGAATTGTTGGGCCTTATTTTGAGCGCCAAATGGGTGTTTTTAGAGGAGATGCTACCCCACATGGCCACCCAGGAGCCATGAAGCCTCCCACTCATCTGAAGATGGAGCAGCCAGGTGAGAGCACCCACTCATGGTCACACACCTGTGCTGGGCAAGACAAATAGCTCCATGGCAATGGGCAACCCCTGCCCATATGAACAGTGGCAGCCAGCCATGCCAGTGAACAGGGCTGCCACTCAGGCACTGTGGACAGGGGAAGCGGCCTTTACAAGTCACAAGAACTAGCTGGGAGCACTGGGGAGCCCAGGTTCCTCAGTGCTCATGCCAGGAACATGTCACTTGCAACGCTTCCACCTCTCCCATGTTCCGGGCAGGGGGAGTGCGTGGGGGCTGCCTCTATGGCCGCAGTGCCCACCCTGGGAGCCACTAATTTGAACCGATCTCCCACGACAGTGCTACTCAGTGGCCACAGGCATACACACCCATCACCTTGCTCGTTTAAAGACACCCAATTTAAAACATTTCTAGTGCCAGACTGTCAGAGACGCCTAGCATCTTAGCCTCCAGTAAAGTCAACTGGAGTTGTGGTTAGAAGCTTTTTAAAAAGGCTAGGGCCCAGATCTCAAAATTATTGAAATCTTGATAATCTTAAACATTTATTATTTATACCTCAAATAATACATTATAATTATAACACCCATATTTATTAACACCAGAAAACGTAGGCCCCAATTTCATTATGCACTGTGACTAGGCCATTTGCAAACGAGGAAGATTTCCCCTTAAGAGCTTGAATTCCCTTTACCAATTCACCAAAATAAGTGCCACAGTACAAGTGAGTGGCACTGTACGTATATGTACTTCCTCTAATCACAAGCCAAAACACAAAACCACAACTTGGAGGGAGGTGGGACCATAAGAAAAGAGCTGTTCTCAGAGCTTGTCCACAGTTGTCACTGCTAAGGAAGCACTCCCGCTGATCAGATTCAGAGGAGAGCTTGGCTGCCACATTAGGCAAATTAATTTGAGGCTTCAGGAGAACAAAGGTGCTTTCTCTTTTATTCTTAAAATTAAGCAGATGACTCATAACCGGAAGTGGTGTAAGCTGCTAAGAAAGATGTGAAAAGCCAGGGGCCCAAGGGCCTCTCTCAGTTCCACCCACAGGAAACTGTGCCAAAGCGAGAATGTCAGGCTCAACTGGTGGAAAAAGAATAGGAGGAAGTCATGAAAGTACAGGATGAAGAAAACAAACTGCAGTTATTAACAATCAATGGGTACGGGAGTACATTAAAAAATTGTGGTTCAATATGCAAGACAGATGTTTCTACCATGTGTGTTTACAGGAAACATACAGTCTTTAATTATGCAGAGATGTTAGAACTAGTAAGACCATATGACGCAGTCAGAAGTTGGCCCATGTGAAGGGGGTGAGGGTAAAGGGGGCTGCATGTGCATGTTTGCTGTAGCGAAGAGCCTGATCCAGGATTGTGTTCACTTCTGCTCCTTTCCCTCAGGTATCTGTGGGGGGCCACAGCCCCTGAAGGCAGCAGCTGAAGGGCAATGCCAAAGGGCTGGTGCAAGTGTGGCGAAGAAGCTTTTCTGCCCGGGACAAGTGCCTTACAGGACGGACCCAGCTGAAATTCCCCCTCCCCAACTGTGCATTATGGGGTTATGCTGGGGGAAGGGCAATAAGGAGAGGGAAGGAAGAAGGGTGAGTTTGTGAGGGAAAGATGCGAGCTGGATGGACTCCCCCTGTTGAGTGATGGGGGAGTGGATGGGAGTACAGTAGGAAGCTTTCTGGGCTAGTCATGTTATCTCTGCGAGGCGGGGGATTGGCTTGGAGAGGGACTCCTCCATAGCCCTTTTTACATGGACTGCCCCCGCAGCAGCAGTGCAGGGGGCGGGGGGGGGAAATGCATGGGCACACACCCATCCCCCACACATGCCCCCACACGGAGCAACCTCCGTTTTTCCGGGTTGCTCCATGCGGGGGCGACAGGAGAAGATGCGTGTTACACAGGAGCTCGCACATCCCCTTACCCGCCCACCACAGCGTTTACAAATACCCAATATAAAAGAGTTTTAGTCCTTGTTTACTCAGGTAACGCAAGGGTGACATCAAAATCCTGATGAGAAAAAATTAAAAAGTAGACACGTTCACCATGCTACGGGCAGGATATAGCTTCCGACGAAGCTCTACTTAACAAGAAATCCTGACTTGGCTCCAGAAAGAGAATCTCAAAAATGTAACCAAGGTTCAGAAAAGCAGCCTCCTGATCAGAAAGCTGCACACAAGACAGAGTAGCAGAGAATGGTACCAACTTTTCATCTGTACATAAGATAGCTGTGCTGTGTGCTCTTAACACACACACACCTTACTTGCTCTGGGCAAGGTTTAGAATTACCCAGTTGGCAGTTGTGCCTCACTCAGGGCACATCTTTAGGTACACTGCAGGAAATCTCACACACTTTCAGATGAGAGGGAGAAAGGTTTGAGGAATCAGGCAGACATCTTATCCCGCGTACATCAACGCTGCATGTTATCAGGTTCTGAACCAACGCCCTTAGATGTTAATGTGTCATCCTATTAACGGAGGAGGACCTTGACAGTCTAAAAAACGAAAACCATCTTCTCCCATAATTAAAGCTATTTGCATATCCTTCTTCCCTTCCTGTCCTTTATAAACGTGACTTGTGTTACCCATTCTCCTACCCCTGGGCCCTGGACTGTGGCGTTCCGCAAAGTTCAATCTTCTTTATTATTTAATGTATATATGCAGCCCTTGGGGGAGATCGTGAGAGGGTTTGGTGTGCATCGCCACCAATACGCTGATGATACCCAGCTTTACCTCTCTTTTTCAGCTGACCCAGGCCCTGCCGTCTCTGTGCTATCTCAGTGTTTGGAGACCGTGGCAAGCTGGTTATGGCAGAGCAGACTGAAGCTCAATCCCGATAAGACGGAGGTGATAGTGGTGAGCCGGGCGGGGGAGGTGGTGCCCCCTCTTGTGGAGGGGGTGCGCCCCTCCGTGGCTCAGCAGGTTCGGAGTCTGGGGGTATTATTGGACGTGAGTCTCCGTCTAGATCGGCAGGTGGATGTGGTGGTGAAGGCGGCTTTCCGCCAACCGTATCTGGTGTGGAGGCTGCGCCCATATATCTCCAGACCCGACCTGGTCACTTTGATCCATGCCTTCATCACCTCGAGGCTGGACTACTGTAACGCGCTCTACGTGGGGCTTCCCTTGACGCTGGCCCGGAGATTGAAGCTAGTGCAGAATGCGGCGGCCCATCTCCTAACAGGGACGGGCCAACGAGAGCACATAACACCGCTGCTCCGTGCGCTGCACTGGCTGCCTGTAATGTGGCGAGCCAGGTTGAAGGTGTTGACATTGATCTATAAGGCCCTGTACGGTCTCGGACCTGGATACCTCAGGGACCGCCTCATCCTCCGTGACTCAGGACGGACTCTCCGGTCCACCAGGGGCACCTTCTTGGAGATCCCCGGTGTAAAGCGGGGGGCTACAATGGAAAGGGCATTCTCGGTGGCTGGGCCCCGGCTGTGGAACTCCCTCCCAGAGGAAGCACGACTGGCCCCGAGTCTGCTGGCCTTCCGTCGGGCCTGCAAGACATGGCTGTTCTTCCAGGCCTTCGGAGGTGGGCAGGGGAGGGTGGACTAAGTTTTTGTATGGAGGTATTTTTAAATTGTTTTAAACGTGTAGATTTTTATATTGTTTGTTTTATGTTGGAAGCCGCCCCGAGATGCCGTAGGCATAGGGCGCGGCATGTAAATGGAATTAAATAAATAAATACCTTTTATTCTTGCCAGGCTCTTTTGTTCCTCCTGTTTCAGTCTCCCTTATTTAAGAATCTATTTTGAACCCTTCCTAGCCAAAGGCCTACCTACCACAGTGCCCTTGCCTTTGGCAAAGAACTGGACATAGTTCCCTTGGATGACCTTTTACTAGGCAGCCTTCACACATACAGCAATGCAGTGGTTCCACAGAGCTTCACACCAGACTGGAACCAATGCCCTTGTGTCTCCACTCTAGCCCTCCTACGTTTCACAGTAGCCAGCACCCCTTCAGGAAGGCCCCACCTCTTCTTACTGCTAACCAGTGGCTCCCAATGTTTTTGCTTGTGGGATCCGATATTAAGACTTAAATATAAATTCCGTGATCCCAACCATCAATTAAAAAACCCTTATTTTTAAATACATCAAATCATTAGGATCATGGCCCCCATGCTCAGATAGGACCCCAACAGAGGTCCTAACCCAGAGTTTGGGAATCTCTGTGCCAGCCTCCCTAATTTACACAAAAATTCTGCAACAGTAGAAAGATTATTCTAGACCATTTCATTTTGCTATAGAAACATGAGGAAGATGAGAGTACGGAAACACCATACATTAAAAATGGGACCAAAAAAAGGGCAAAACAACATAAATGCTCCAATGAATGGAATAACGAATACAAGAAGAAAGGCTATTTGGGGTTTTTTTTCCTTTACCTCTTTAGGAGTGGCAATAGATGTCAAACCCTTGTATCCCAACAATAATCAAAGAGCCTAAGTCTCACAAATATTTTATCCTACTTCGCACCACTGGGAAAGTGTCACTTGTAGAACAGCAGAATGGAAGCGCATTACTTCCTGGACAACCCTTTTAAAATGCTAGGTCATTTGCACAAAACAATCTTGCTGTCCGCAACAAAACCTAGATCCACGACCATTCTGTGCACAAAAATGGGTGTTCATCTACAAAAACATATGGGGGGGGGGTGTGAGGGAGAAATCCTGATTTTCGAGACACTCCATAATACTTAATAAGGCTTCTTCAAAATATATATAAACTCCTCCTCCATCCCAAATTATCCACACTTGCTTAATTTTTAAGCCTCTCCTATATTTAAACTTTGGAAACTAATTTAGCATAAGCCAGGTTGGGTCAAGTTAGCAGTGTGTTTAATTAACACATACATTTTAAAGAGAAGCGTTCCATCTAAACATTAGAAGCCACCTTCAATTTGTTTTATCAAACATGTATCCCACGTCGCCTACCACATAAATATAGCTAACTTTAACGTGGGCACGACACTCCCAAGCACAACACAGCAGTAAGGACGCAACCCTCTACCATTAAAGTGAATGGGAGCAGAGCCATTGACTTTAGTGGATGGATTGTGTCCCAAATGTGCACAAACGCACACATCTAGAAAAATGACACAAGAATCAAGAACATTTTCCAAGGCAATTTATTCAAGAAGTTTTTGAACATTCAAGGCAAGATTGCATCTCGGTAATAACACGCACACACCAGCAAGATCCAGGAGCAAGAACACTTTAGGTCTATGTAATCCACTTACAGAGGGATCAATTTAACTCCACAGGCATAACAACAGACGCATGCAAATCTGACTCCTGCTGAATTTAATGACATCATCCTGGGCATATAGCTGCGGGGTCAACGTATGCTGCTGTGTGTTTGCAGCTACCCAACAGTCTCCTCCTACCAGTTGTTTTCAGAGAATACCTCTCTGTACAAGGCGGCACCCAGTCACAGGGGAGAGAAACCAGCTGCAGGCTGGCAAAGGCATGAAAGTCTCAGAATAGAAACTGGGCAAAGCTTCATTCCAAAGAGATTCCAACTGTGAAAGCACGACCTCTCCAGCTCACTCGCCTCACCCATCTTCCCTTTACCTTCCTCAGTCCCTTCCCCCACCTGTTTCTAGTTCCTTCTTCCACCCCCCGCTTACCAGAAACACCATGAAGACCTACAAGAACTAGATCAGCCCTTCTCTATGGTCCCTGTACCAGTTGCAGGGCAGTGTGCATCTCCAGACATAAGAGCAGCTATGTAATCGCCACAAATGCATATTGCCCGTGACCAAAATTTTTCAGATCCCAACTGTGTAAAGCATGCATGTTTGTGCAGACAGACAAAGCCACATACATGGATTAAAACTGAACAAGCAACCAGCATTACGCCTGATAACAACTCATGTAGCACACACAAGACAAGACTTGCAAGCTTTTATGATGGAAGAACTCTTTACCTAATCTAGAGCAGAAGAGGTAGAATCTTGTACCATTTATTTTGTGATCAACTACCCAAACGATTCTGTTACTGCTCTGCAAGTAGTTTGCTATTTCACCAGAGGAAACAAGACCAATGTCATCTCCAATGTGTAGCAATAGAATATTTTTATTTTATTAATATCTTTTGTCCTGCCATGAAGAAAGGAAGACAGAAGGAAGCTAGGTCCAAAGACTGTGAAAGGAGCAGACTTTGTGACTCTGTATTGAGAGCTGCTCTGGGAACAGCAGACTGGAGGAGCGGAAGAGGGAGAAAAGAGGCCAGGGATTGTCCTGTTTCAGTATTGTCAGAGATTGTGAGGAGACAAGAGACGGTCCTAACTCAGGTATTTCCCAACTCAACAGTTAGCATCCTGCCATCCATGGACAACTGAGTACTTTAGCCGCAGTCAGGACAGGAGTCATTTGCAAGACTGTTGTGGCACAACTCCTACACCCAGGAGATGCCCAGAGCCATTTGTTCAGGAGGAGGGCCATCTCAAAGTCAGGAGAGAACAATGGCCATTTTTACATGAACTGGGGGGGTGAGAGTCGGCGTGGCAGGTGTAGGTGGGTGTGTGCCCGTTTACATGGACACTCACCCACCTACACCTACCGACACCCATCTCCACCCACAGAGTATCCTCTGTTCTGTTGGAGGGCTCCATGGGTGGAGGTGGGTGTGGGTCGGTGTGTGGTCGGTGTGCAGCGGGAGCACACATGCACAAACATCCGCCTGTGGCGTTTACACAGGTGCACACCCACCAAACACCCATCCCCTCACCTACCGGTGGCCATTTACATGGACTGCGCCCCCCCTCCTGCCACCGCCGCACACCTGCCAGAACACTGAGCACCGGGGGAGGGTGGGGGGCGTCGCATCCGTGTAAAAACAGTCAATGTGCCAGGAAGACGCTAATGTGCTCAGAGGACTGGGAGCTGGGAGGCTCACCCTTTTCTCTAGACAACTGGGCACCAAAAGAACTGTTAAGCCTCAACGATCCATAAACAATGGAAAAGACTCTCTCTCGGCAAGAGAAGAGTAACATCACCTCTTTACCACAGAGCCTCCTGCCTCACCACAGACCTTCCTGTGATGCAGCGCCTTAGCCCCTTCACCTCCACATTTTAACAGCAGCACCTAAAAAAGCATATAAGGACTGGTTCGAACAAATGGAACTTTGAATGATGGCTTGTGGTCACTAGCATCAGCAGTGAACCGCGTGGTGTCATTCCCTTCCTGACACTGCACACATGGATCACACTCTCATCGTACCCCAGCAGCCCATCTCGCCAGCTTCACCTGGGCCCCCCTTCTAGCCTCCCTGAACTAACGCCTGCATGGACTCCAGCTTGTGGCACCGGACACGTAAGAAACATTATTGTGTAGGGCTACTTCTGCTTAGGTGTGGGTAGCGTTGTTACCTGCCAAGACCAGGAAACCAGGACTTGTGCTTTTCTTTTCTAATAAAATTATACTTGAGATTAAAGTGGGTTGAACTTAAAGGCGATCTTCGATCCTGCCCAGCTGATAGGCCTACACTGTCATTGCTCATTATTGTGGTTGGACCCTCCCCAGTCCATTGTTGTTAATAATTGAGTGAAGCTACAAATGAAAAAACATATAAAGTCACAAAATCTGCTATGTTCACTTTTCCTGATAAACATCAATGAATACGTTTTCAGACTGGGAACACCAACCCCTCTGCTTAATTGAAGAAAACACAAAGTCACCAACTTAAAAGTTCCAGACTAACCTGCTCTTCCATTAGTGGTGGCTTGAAGTACTCTTGACCTACTTACATATGACGACTCCTGCCAACTTTTGCAATAAATTAATTCTGCTCTGAAGTGTCAATTTCAGAGATGACATTTTCCAAAACATTTAAAGTCAAATCCAGCTTTTTAATACGCATACGGTAAATTAAAATTGCACACCCAAAAAAATGCCCGTTCTCTATAGGTCTTCCAGTAGGTCAGACAAGAGTAGTCAATGCTGTTCTTTCTCCAGCTTCTGAACAGTCTTCATCCAATTTTAATTAAAAATGGGTCTGAAAGTTAATCAGCAATTAGGCTTCGAGTTTCCTACAAAGGAATGCAATGCACCTCAGACTCTTTTTAGCTCCTGTTCTCTAAACAGGAGAATCTGCGTTCACAGATGTAAACTCTCAAGAATCTCTTCCCTACTATATTTTTGCATGGCCATGTGAAAACAGCACAGACTAGAGCTGAAAGAGGTACCAGATTACCCACAATTTTGAGTGCCATGTTGGGTAGCCGGTGGGCTACTTAAGTCCTGATTTTGGGTACCAAATTACCCCCTAAACTGTTTATTATTACCGATTTTCCAATTACCAATCAGTAAATCAGCATGGGAAAATAGCAAAAATCAGGATGGTAACTCGAAAAAACCAATCGGGATGAAAACCTGAAAAATTGGCACTGGAAGTTGGAATTCCGGTATCGGAAGTCAGAAACATCAAACATCAGGTAAGGTACTCAAGGGTGGCGGGTCATGTCAAAATACCAAAATTTCAACAAGCTTACCTGTGTTTTTAGGTACTTGTTTCAGCTCTAGTGTCACCTGATGGGTTGAGAAGGCAGGTAGAACAAGTCAGAGAGGCAGCAACTCAAGTCAGCCCATAGGAATAGATGATCTACTGTAGAAGTGGGGAATCTCCAGTCTGAGCCTATTTATTTTTTTATTTGGCCCTTTCCAATTCCTGAATCTGGTCTATGGATCTACTCCTCACCCTCAAGCACTGAAGGTGTATGCACTCAAGAATAAGGAACATATCCATGGCATGGATCCATAATCTAGGTCCTCCTCCTCCTTCTCCATCTTGAGAGCACCAACTTCTATCCAGCCCACAGAACGTGTACTAATTTTCAAAGTAGCCCACAAGTTCCTCACGTCTGATCACACTTTAGTCCTACTCTTTCCCCAATATGTGCACAACCACCACCACGGAGCGCTGCAACATCACAGAGCACAGAGGGAAGGGGGGCATGTTACAGAAAGGATAGGGTTAAGCCATTCTTCCGTGCCTGCCCACAACCAACCAACAGCATCACGACATAAAAGCACTCCATGGTGGATGCCCCTCCTTGCCCCTCTGGTTACATCAGACATGGGCTCCAAAGAGCCCAGCTGTGTCAGGACTGGGTATGGTTCGGTCCCAATGCAATCAGGGTCTCAGGTTTGGACTGGGCTCAGGCCTAACTCTGCAGGGCTCTTATAGAAAGGGATCCAGGAATAGCAGGAATCTCACCAATCTCAGTAGACAAATAGTCGCTACAAGAAAGTATTGAAGTTCAAGAACTGAGGAGAATGGGTTCAAAAGCAGACACCGGTTACTGATCCCCAGGTTATTGCACCAACGGTTTGCATGGATGACCTAATCAGGGGCATAAGGCAGAAGTGCACCAACAGACAGAGTATCTAGAAAATTGGAACCCACAGCGAATTCCTGTACAGAATCAAATACCCTTAAGTGCACACTCCAAAGGGATGTAGCAATGATCTACCTTTCGAAATCCAGTAGTGCTGTGCAATAAGGTGGTGGGAGCAGGTGTAAGCAGATAATGTTCTGTATAAGACAATGGAATTGGGAGATACAAAGAAGGAGCCATCTTTCCCCTCCAGGTGCACCTATTGTTATGAAGCTTGGGAGAGCCTACTTTGGAAGCTCTGATAAATTTGGCTGAAGCTGACCTGAGGGATGGGGACAATGCTCACTGTAAATCAGGGGGATCTTTCAGCTACAGAGGTGGCCATCTTCCCGCTGTATAAAAAATGCCTGCTGTTTCCACTTCTCCATGCTTTGCCGATACAGTACAAGTCAATATAACTAGTGTAAATCAGCATTTGTCAGTTAAGCCATAATGTGCTGATGGATTCCACAATGGCTGAAATGCTTCAGGTTGCTTTTTGATTAACTTTAAAAGCAATTCTTTAAAAAAAAAAAAAAAAAGAAATCCAGTCATTATGTCAAATTTGTTTGTTTGTCCTCACCCGAGAAGATTCTGCTGCTGGAATAAAATTAGTACATGTTTAATCCTTAAACAGCTGAAAGGATCTATTGCTAGCAAGACAAGGGAATACATGCGTATGCGTAATGAATGCTATTCCTCAGCCATCTGACAACACAGATTAGAAAGGGGAAAAAAATCACTCCAAGTTCTTCGAGTCAGAGCTGCTGATCATGACAATTCATTTTTCTTCATGCCTATCAAAGTTTTATTTACTTTATTTTAATCTCCTTCTTCTGTGCTCTTTCAGGCATCCTTTATAGAAGATGCCATTTAGAGTCACTTTTTAAAACTCTCATAATTATTCATAGTGGTATCTCCACTACTTCTATCTTTTCAAGTTGGGTACTTCTCAAAAGCGACCGAAATTAGCCACTGTTAGAGACAGGATGCTGTTCTCAAAGGACCATTGGTCTGACCCAGTATGGCATTTCTTATGTTCTTATATCTCCATCTACAAGCCTTATTCAATGAAGAATTTACCAGTGGGCTAACAAGATTGTAGCTCCTCTGCTGGCCACCCCACAGCAGTGCACAAAGAGAAAGGGGAAAGAAGGGGGAACCTGTGGGTCGCTCTACATGTTATGATACCCACGGGGGAAATGTGCTCTCCGGTAGTACCCAGGATGTCACATTGAAGCAGAATAGTTTTAACAAATGTTCAAGTTGCTCCATGTTTATGCTGCTGTCCTATGGACTCTAACCACAAGGGGGAGACCATTGGGTGGTCGCACAAATTGCCAAGTACAAAAAAAATATGGTCACATCCATGATTAATCATGGAGACAGTAGATTGAGATGTTACTCTAAGTCCCCATGCCTCTACAGTAGCCTGGCTGACCAATGCCCAGGGGCAAGGTCATGTCACTGAACAAACAATGCCATGTATTGCGTTTTGGTCTGCACCGTGGATCTCCTCACGAATTCCTCGGATAGGTTTCTGGGCCGCAAACCCAAACTTGCTCGAGGACAATACCCATGCTTGAACTGAACTGACCAAACAAAACAGGAAGCCTATGTTAGGTGGCTGTAATGGCGGCAAGCGTTACATGTTGAGTTTTACCTACTAAGATTATTGCACCAACGGAAGCGCTGACAACGCAGCTCCCCGTGGTACAGAGTGCTGCAGGGGCTGTGTGGACTGGACACTGCCTGGAGGGGGGTGTGCTGCCTGAGGGGGTTGATTAGTAACACCTGTTCCCCCCCACCCCCTCCTCTTCCTCTACAGGTATTTCTACCAGTGGTGGTCCCAGGGGGCGCCAGCCCAGAGGGCGACGCACAAAGGGCGTTGGCCATTCGTGGGTCGGACTTGGGAACTGAAGAATACACCTGCCACCCGGCCTGGAAGGGTCCCACTCTATGCTCACTGCTGCCTGCCGTTGCCAGGATCCGACTCACCGGGGGTTGGGGGGCTTGTGTTCCCCCCCTCCCCCCAGGATTTGTATCATCGCGTGGCCCCATGTACTATCAGTCCTCTCCCCCTGTTGGAGGAGGGGGCGGGGCCAGGGCACATGACTGGATTTTAAAGACTACACTAAAGGGCCCTTAGCAGGACCGGGAGGGCCATTGACATTGGTGGGAGGTTGGGTTTTTTTGCCTGTATTTTAAAGAGGGATGGGGTGAGGGGATGGGTTGTTTTCTTTGTGAGGAAGAGGGGCAGGGGGATTGGGTTAGGGAGGGAAGGGCTGGTGTGAGGAAGGGGTGCAGCCCTTGGGATGGGGGGGGTGATCCTCCGGTGGCAGAGGAGGATGGGGGGAGATCTCCTTCAGGGAGCTGGTGGAGAGGCCTCCGGAGGACGGGGAGTGGATGGGGGGGTCTGCAGCCATAGGGGTCATGCTGGGCTGGGGGAATTATAGTCCTTCTGAGAGGCAGGTTCGATCCATGAGACAGGACAGATGTTGTATATCTGTCCCGCTCATTGGCCACATTGGCTCATTGGTGAGGTGATCAGGGATCAGAAGACCCTGGGTCTTGGTTTAATGCTGGTAAATACAAGGCCAGTGGCTAATAAATCAACTATGGTCCAGGAGGTGATCCTGGACCAGGCAGCCGACCTCGTAAGTGTTACGGAGACCTGGCTGGACACTGAGTAGGGGCCTGTATTGGCTAACCTTGTTCCAGCTGGGTACTCTGTGCAGCATCAGCCATGACTGGAGGGCTGGGGGTGGTGGTGGTTTGCGGTGTAGCCATTATTTTTAAGGATGCCTGGTCTGTGAGGAGATTTCCTGTGCAACCTATCATGACTTCATGAGTGTGGAGGTTCTCCATCTGTTTCTGGATTTGGCCAGAGAGAGAGTGGGGATACTGCTGATATACCGAGCACCCACCTGTACAGCAGCCTCCCTGCCTGCACTGACCGAGCTGGTGTTGGAGGTGGTCTTGCGGTCCCCCTGGGTGATAGTTCTGGGGGACTTCAATATTCATGCTTACACCAGTCTTGGAGGGACAGAGCATGAGTTCATGGCCGCCATGGCAACTATGGGCCTGTCTCAGAGAGTAGTGAGCCCCACACATATTGGAGGATATACCCTAGACATGATATTTTGCATAGGCCTTGAGATGGGGGATCCATTAGTGGGGGAGGTGTCAGCAGTGCCCTTGTCATGGACAGATTGTTATCTCCTCCAGACAGGTATCCTGGTGCATGTTGGCCCCCAGGAGGGTGCGGAACCAGTTAGGTTGGTTCGACCCCAAAGGCTTATGGAACCAGAAAGTTTCCAGATAGCTCTAGGGGATGTTTCCTCTGACCTCGATGGCTGCTCACTCGATGACCTCATGTCCATGTGGAATTCTGTGGTGATGGAGGCCATCAACTGTGTGGTCCCCAGGCATCGGCTCCCGGAGCACCAACAACACAGCTCCTCATGGTACACGGAGGAGCTGTGGCAGATGAAGCGTGAAGGGCGGCAGTTAGAGTGACTGTGGCATCACTCGCGTGCTGAAGTTGACTGATTGTGGCATAGAGTCTGGTTTTGTACCTATGCCATTGCGGTGTGGAAAGCAAAGAAGGTTTTCTTTGCTGACCTCATTGCGTCTGCTAAGTCCCGCCCAGCTGAGCTGTTCCGGGTGATGAGGGGGCTGGTCGGTTCGGCCTCCCTCTGCATGGACTTAGAATCATCAAATATGGAGCAGGTACCACCTACACCTGTCCAGCTTTGCTTGTTGTGCTCTGTAAAATCCCGGAGCCCTGTAAGCGGAGCGGGCCACCCAAACCCAGAGCATCGGGAAGGGGCAGAGCAGCAGTCAGTATACTCAGCAGAAGGGCCACTTCAGCACTGTTTCAGGTCAGGGGTTGCCCCGGCAATGCATAGAGCTGTGGGCCATAGCAGCTGCTGGGTCCGTTTAAACCTGACACCGTCAGGGATGCACATGGAATGCAGGACTGGAAATCAAGATGATTTTGATTTTTTGTACATATTTAATATTGACTATTTTGAGGGGGAAATCAAAATGTATAGATTTTTTGCTAAATTATTTATATTTCAATTATGAAAATAATATTTGGAAAAATATATTTTTGGCACATGACTTTTCAAAACTTTTTGCAAAATTTGAAAACAATTCATCAGATTCTTTTTTCTGAATTGCCCCTCCCTCCAAACCCCGACCCATCTCCAGTTCTAAACTAAATAGACAAAGCAATAAAAATGTACACATGCAAGACTCTTTCTTGCAGTACCAGTGCTGGTCAGTGGAATAAGATACAGGTCTCCTGAACCCTAATGTATTCCCTCCCCTCTCTCTCCTGTAAACCTTGCTGTGTCCAATGTTCAGATCTCATTCAGTAGATCCTATGAAGCCGAGGAGACTACTCACCCTAGAGACATTCTAGCAAGTCATTACAGGACTGAGTTTTCTAGTCTGGCCTTCCACTGATTTGAATTAAAATGTGAACAAAGGATGTTAAACATGATGGTGGCCTGCTTTGGCCTGCAAGCCACTGGCATGTTTGCTGGTGTCTTGCCAGATGTTCACTAGGGATTGCTCTAGGGCATGTCAGTGGTGAGCCTGGACTGTGTGTGATCGCAGAGACCTCCTCCAGGATGACAGCCCGGGGCTACCATCCACCCTTTCAGGCCAAAGCAGGCCACAGCAGGCTGTAACATTTGTTATGACCCACCGTGACCCAGCCTGGATTGGGTGCACCATGGCCAACCTTCATGGGGGCTGTCATTGTCCACCATAATGGCTTGCATGGTGGGGGGAAGGGCACTGGGTGCAGCACAGGGCAGTATCGGCTGGCCGCACCGTGCCTTCCCCAGAGGCCCAACCACCAGCATGTTTGTGGCCTGGTCCAACCCAGTTGGGACCATGTTGGTGAGCGGGTTCCCAACNAAATAAAGGAGTTTGCCTCACCCATGTTAAGGGAAAGGGTTCTTAAGTAGTGAAGCACAGGTTAGGGCAGGGGTGGGGAACCTTTTTCCTCCTGGGGGCTGCTTTGAAAATTAGTACAGGCTCCAAGGGCCAAAGAGAAGCTGGGAGTGGGAGTGCTTAAAGGGTGTGCTCAATAAAAGTAGGGTCCAGGATCACGGATCTGTGCCGTCGATCTGTCCCCTATTCTTGTGTGCATGCCTTCATCTCTTCCCTCTTACCCCAAACTCAGTTTTTTAGCACTTTGGGGCAGGAGTTGGATCCAGGAGCCAGATCCAGGAACTGGAAATGGGCCACATAAAAGATTGCTGCAGGTTGCATTTGACCCCCCAGGCCTGAGGTTTCCCACCCCTGGGTTTAGGGACTTCCCTTATCTTAGATGAGGCAATTAGACTTAATAGAACTAAGAGACAAAGTAGTTCCGTTGATCTCTTATTGGACCAAATGCAGTTGTGCTATGCTGGACCAACTGTAATCTACACTTGGTCCAATAAAAGAGATCACCTGAATTACTGTGTTTCCATTTCTTACATTTGGGACCAACACAGCAACCACCCCCTCTCTCTAGTCTAGGCTTAATAATGGAACTAGACAGAGACCAGTTCCTTTGCCCAAGGAAGTACAAGCTAGCACCTGGCTGAAGACATTTGATTGGGAGTACAGACCTTCTAACAGAGACAAGAGGCTGTAATACCAAGAGAGTCTATATTATAGCCATTTTGCTTTTACACATAATAAAATGGTTTGCTTAACTGAGCACATTTTGCTTTAGATGATCTTTGGGTTACATTCACTAACATGCATGACGTGTGAATGGTGATGACCCATGAAACGCTTTCTGCTCCTCTTGATTTCAAGTGTACAACAATATGTGTACATATTCACATATGTACAATGTGCCACACAAACCGAATGCCCTAGAGAAACAGCATTGCCTTTTGTAGCATTTAGTAAATACACAGGTTCACATTTATGACAAATTTCTATACCCGACTACAAATTTGCACTATGTCTCAAAGACTGCAGCTGGGATCCTCGATTGTTATAAAGTCTTTGTTAATGTCACATCTGTTTGTTAATACCGTACCTGCTTAAGTGCTGCATTAATCAACTTTGTAGCACCATGGCTTGTTTGAATAAGGAGCTGCATGCTTTAATTGTGCATTATTTCTTCCGCTCTCCACTTATTTTGATCATGAAAGTCACTGATGGGCTCATTAACATAATACAACTTCTTGGGGACTCACCTGATTTGAATACAATTAGCCAATTGCTTTGCTGCATTCAGCGTTCGCTAGCTCTATTTTTAATAAGCATCTTTTTGTGTTTCTTTTGTTCCAGCTCAGAAGCCCCCTCTGGCTGGAAAATGACAACCTAAGAATTCTTCACACACACACACACACACACACACACACACACACACAGCTTAAAATGGAAAGGTCTCCTTGTTGCCCATCTAAAACAAGTCAGATCAGACCAAGCTTTTTAAAACTGTTTGGGTAAATTATCACACAGTCCACACAGCTGCGGGGGGGAGGAGACGACGAGGACGCACAGGCCAGAGGCATTTAAAGCAGAGAATTGATCCATCTGCCAGCAAGAGTCAATGAACAGAACATTTCTATAAAGCCTCCCACTCATGCGAAGTCATGCCAAAAGAACAGAACAGAAAACACCTTCCTCCATTCTGACTGGAAAGGACTGAACGCACCAAGGTTGCGGTGTTAGAAGAAAAAAACCACACAACCCTTCGAATTAAAGGATGAGTCAATTCCAGCCTGCAGCTTCGGATACATATCTCCTTCCAAGACAAAGACCTGACAAAACACAGATTGCATTTTGTAGGCTGCCAGCAGAGAATAGACCTCAAGGTTGGGCTGAAAGCTTTTTATCAAGCAGTCCTGTTGAAAGATACTGCACGGAATACACACAGAGTCCATGCCACTATCCAGAGCAATGATGGGGGGGGGAGGGGTTAAATCCCCCACCCCCAAACAAAGCTAAGTAAGCTGGCTTTCCATGTAGACTCCATTGGAAGCATCGGCAAATACCCCAAGAATGTAGAACTTTCATGTTAAGCCACACTCACCCCCACCCCAAGTTCACGTAGAGCGTACCAGGGAGGAGCCAGCCAGCATCATGACACAGAATCATAGCGCTAGAAGAGGTTTCCAGGGCCATCAAGCCCAACCCGCTGCCTGAATGAAAGAGTGGTAACATCGCTGACAGATGGCTGTCCAGCCTCTTTTTGAAAACCTCCACGGACAGAGGACCTACTATAGCCTCCGTAGGCAACTTATTCCATTGCTGCACAGCTCCTACCGTTGTGAAGTTCCCAACAGGGGAAGTGGGACTGGGAAGCAGGCAGCATTGATGGTGTGGAAAACAGACACTCTGCAGAGCTGCTTGCACTAGTGAATAGAATAGTGGAGCAGAGCATGACACTTGTATGGGATTCCCCACTCCCATGCAAGGAACACCCCTGGCACCACAGTGCCACCATCACTCTCTTGCCAAGTCTTCCGTTTTCCATGTAGGGCTTCTTCTGTGACAGTCACAGCACACCCCTTTAGCCTTCGGATAAGCCCCTGTTCCATGCCACCTGACATCCCAATTAGCTGTAGCAGCAGCAGGTTGATCAGAGCATCAATGCCTGTTCGTTCTTGATCCCTGCCCTACATCCGATCTGATGCCTTTGTCCTGATCCGATCTAGAGTCTGTCCTACCCTGCTGTCCTGTTCCCTGCCTGGACTCATTTCTGCTCCTGTACTCCTGTCTAGACTTTAAACTAGCCCTGATCGTGGCTCCATGCCCAGACATGATCCCAAGGTTGCCCATATTTTGGACCCATGACCACAATATCCCCAAAAGCAGAGGGACGTCTGGCAGAAATGCAGCCAGAATTCACTGGGGGTGGGAGAAGAGGTTTAACTGCCACATAGCAGAAATTGCTCCAAAAGTAACAACATCCCACCCACCTTCCACAGCTGCCCAAACCCCTTCCACCGACACTAGAATCCCCAGTCCCTACCGCCCCCCTCACCCCACTCCCTCCCCATCACCAATCCTCCCACTACTTCCACACTGTCCCCTAGCTCAGAGAGCTCAGCCCCATTGCACCTACACTATTTTCAACACATGCACATGCTATCCTTACTCGTAAGCTAAGGCGTATCAAATATCGGATGGGATGGTGACCCCGACTGCAGACGGTATGGCCACAGCTGGAGCAACAACCTACAGTTTGGAAACCTCTGTCTTATCCACTTCTGTTGTGGGTGGTGGGTTGTGGGGACCAACTGGTGGGTCCCTCTGCTGTCATGCAAGCCCCCCATGATCCTGACCCTGTAGGGTCCAAGGGGGGACCCACTCCCCTCTGCAAGTACACTGAGACCCGTTGGAAAGGGCCTATCTTCCGACTCCCTACAGTAGCTGACATTCGTTACTCTTCATTGAATGTAAGTGTCTGAAATGCTAATAGCTTTTATTTTCCCCTTCTCCCTAACAGCTCCCTTCCAACTGATTTTTTTCATATATACAGTACACCTGTCCTGAATTATAGTCTACAGCAAAGGTGGGGAACCTCAGGTCTGGAGTTCAAACGCAGCCCACACAGCTAGTTTTTATGTGACCCCTTTCCAGTCCCTGGATCTGATCCCAGATCCATTTCCTACTCACAAGCAATGAAAAACTGAGCTCAGGGTAAGGGAGCAGAGATGAGGGCAAACACACAAGGATCGGAGACAGATCCATGCCTGAGATCTGCAATCTGAACCCTCCTCTTCCTGAGTTCACCCCAGTCCCACAACTTCTATGCAGCCACTGGCTCTTGTACTAATTTTCAAAGCAGTCCTTAGGAGAGAAACAGTTCCCTACCCCTGGTTTAGAGTTCCAATTTCTTACATGCCTGAGGAAGGGACCCATGTGTCCCAATCGCTTGCACATTCTCACCAACAGAAGTTGGCTCAATAAAAAACAGCATCCACACTACTTTGTCTCCATCTCTGTACCGGTGACATCATGTGCAGCCACCAAGTACATTACTCAAGAAATTCCCATTATTTTTATTAGTGGTTGTCATGGCATAGAACGTGTGATTATTACAGTGAAGCACTTTTTCACTAGCTGTGACTGCATATAACTCATCCTAATGTTTTAAGGTGATATTCTGTAATATGGCCACTCAGTAGTAGATCAGTGAATAAATAAATACATAAATAAGTGAGAGTATTTTAGGCACTCACAAAAGTCTAAAATCATGTACAGCCATGCAGACTCCCAGCAGTTTAATGTTAACTGTGTTCTTTTAAGTACAGTTTTATCCAAGTCCATTTGCCATTAACAATTTCCACACATACATGGTGCACATCTAATTCTCCACAGGGAAAATGCTATCAATTTAATGGGAGTTTTGTTAGACGTAAGAGTTTCTTTATGGTTTCAAGCAGTAATGGTTTCATACATAATACAAGAAGGTAGCACTAGAGTCAGCTTGGATATGTAGCTGAAACGATCAAGCTGCAATATTTGACTGAAGAGGAACAACTTACTGGCAACAGCACATTAGAATGAATTATGGCAGCGGTGTTAAACATGGATTTTTATTTTCATAACAAAAATCAAGCTGGCAACACAGGACGAGGGAATGGCTAATTTTTGCAGCCACTGCAGCTGAAGCTAGGTTTCAACCTTGCCGAACAAATCCCTCCCCTTCAAAGCTAAAATAATTTTATTAACTTGTTACAAAGTGGAGATCGCTGCTAACAAAATATATTGTGGAACCATATCATACTTCCCAAAGTCCCTACTTCAGAGGAACAGCCCTCCTTTGGGTGCCAAATCCCAGTGTCCTTCAGGGGGTCAAAGTACCTCTACAGGAGAGAGAGAGAGAGACCGACCCATATTCAAGCCTCAAATTCCTTTTTTCTGGTTGCCTCCCAAGAAAAGCACCTGAAAGACAATGTGGAGGATGACAAGAAACTAAGGCCACTTTCTCACATTGCCTGAGGCGGCAGGGAAACTTCTATCAGAGCAATTGCAGCTCTGGGAATTCGCGCACGTGAGAACACGCTATTCTGTTCTTATTGCTGCAAGAACACCTGTCATTGTAGAAGTAGCATTTTGGGACTATGTCATGTGCGAGC
Organism: Sphenodon punctatus; assembly: GCA_003113815.1. Taxonomy (NCBI): domain Eukaryota; kingdom Metazoa; phylum Chordata; class Lepidosauria; order Sphenodontia; family Sphenodontidae; genus Sphenodon; species Sphenodon punctatus. The sequence goes on from QEPC01007208.1 coordinate 1,297,590, forward strand.
ATTTTATGCCACGAGATGACAAGGTCCCACAATGGTACTTTTAAAATGACAGGTTCTCTCACGATCTAAAAGCCAAACAGTGCATTCTCACGTGTGCTAATTCGTATCAGAACAGACCTGCAATTGCTCTGCCAGACGTTTCCCTGCCTCCCCAGTAACATGTGAAAGCAGCCTAAGTGGAACGATCAGCAGGAGAGATTGTCCCTTTTTATCCAGCTAGCATGTCGGGAGGTGGGTGAGGGTGAATGCAAGTGGGTGGGTGCGGAGCTTACGGACAGTGAGGGTGAAGCTTGTCCATCTTGGCTGCTGAGCAGGTTGGACGGTGTGCTGTATTTGGGGAGGAGGAGTCACATGCAGTTAACTACTTTGACAGGATAGTTAAATATGAAGGGAACCATGTCTATTAGTAATCAACTTCGTTTTATCAAGAATGGTGCAACTACATATGTCATGACCTAAAAATCACAAGGTGAAAAAAAGCCCTGATAACGCAGGAGGTAAACTGTCCTGGTAAAAAGGAATCAAGCTACAGTAGAGACACATAAGAGAGTTTTAGAAGGAGAGACACAGTAGTTCAGATATGATCTTCAATGAGACCAACTTCTCTTGGTGAGTGCATGTACTGTTTCAAGCTACAGAGCTTGCATATTCTCACCAACAGAAGCTGATCCAATAAAAGATCTCATCCAAACTCCTTTGTCTCTCTCTCTTACATTTGGGACCAACACAGCAGCCACACCTTCTCTGAGGCTTTAGGTGGACAGACAGAGGTCGTTGTCAGTTCCTCAGCACATATGCATGTTAGTCTAATATCTGTATCAAATAAATATCTAAAAGACCGCCTTATCCTTCATGTCCTGTCATGGGTTCCGAGGTCAGCCAGGAGTACCCTCTTGCGGGTACCATCTGTCTGCCAAGTTTCCACAACAAGGGCATGCAGAGAGGCTTTCATGGTGGCTGCCCTATAATTATGGAGCTCCCTGCCTTCCCCTGGAGATTCATCTAAGCCAGGGCTTGCTAATATTCGGGAAGTGACACAAGACCTTTTTATCTGGCCAGGCATTTGGCAGGAATGGATAGGGTTAGGTGGGGAGATTTAGGAGGATGGGGTGGGGCTTTTAAGGGGATTTTACATGCTGTAAAAGTCACCCTAATTTTTAAATAAGATGAGATACAAGTTTAAATAAATAAATAAATAAATATACACTTAGGATAAAAAAAATCACGAGCATGGCATATTTTAGAAGCCCACAGTGCCCACTAAGAGACAAAGAGTTGTGTGTTCCCCATCCCCCCACCCAACACAACTTTTTTTATCCCTTACCCAACTAATGGACTGGTATACTCTGCATAAACAGGTTTATCAAATTTAATTATTTTATTTTCAATAGATGGTTGAGTCCTCTAAATTTCCTCCTCTGTTTGTCATAATGATTTGAAGGAGAGAGTGTAGTGATCTTACCATTATTATTTGTTGTTCACATAGCGCCAGGAATGCATCTGGCACTGTACAGTCATAATCAGATACAGGTCCCTACCTGGAGGGGCTTTGAATCGAAGACACAAGGGAGAGGGGAACATAGAGGCGGGTACATTCATGTAGTTGAGAAGCCACAAGCGCACGTGCTTAGCTTAGTAACGGAGAGAAGGGATGGTGAGCAAGAGGACAGCATCAGTGAGCAGTTTGGGAGGGCGAATTGCTAAGGAAGACCTGGCAGAAGAGGTAGGGTTTTGAAGGTTAGCAGCAAGGGAAGATTGGATTCCGGGTATTCAGAGAGGGGGGTTAAAAGAGAGTCCACCAAGCAAAAAGCTGAAAGAAGGATCAGAGAAATTAGGAACTGTCAGAAGAGGTGACTGGCAATTTATTTAAACAAAAACAGAAAAGTTAAAAAAGATGAAGAGAAGTGGAGGGTTCAGGTTTTGGCCAGGAACTGGTTTTTAAGAGGTCCTGGAGAAAGGATTTTGGTGGGGCAGAGTGGGCAACAGACAGTCAGAAGAGATTCTAGAAATGAGGCAATGGGTTGAGCCTTTTATGGGACAAAGGCAGCTGGACCATATTGTGCCAAGCACGTGGTCAGGAAGGAGTCAGAGGATAGGAACTAGGGCTGTGCACAGTGTCAAATGTTTGTGGTTTTGGTATTTGTATCTTTGCGTGTGTTCACTGCATTTTCCCCATTGTTGCCAATGTGGAAGACATAGTGAATACAGGTCTCTACATATGGGTTGTTTTGAGACAGAAATGCAGTTTGACAGGACTCTTCCAGTTTGACAAGCCTATAAGAAAAATGCAGCCAAAACTGCTGCTAAGTCTGCTACCAGTTTTAAAAGGGGAACACTACTTTGGGATGGGTGGAGAAGACAGCTAGCTTGATGGGGAGATGGTTAGCTCGAGGATGGTGGCATGGGTCTGGCACAGGCGGACCAATGACTTAAGGGAGAGTGAGGCATGCAGTTGGCTTGAGAGAGGAGAATGGAACATGGGTCTGGCTCGAGTGGGGGAGCTGATGGCTTGGGGATGGGGGAATGGCAAGGGAGTCTGGGGAGAGGGAATGGGACATGTGTCTGGCTCAGGGGGCCACTGGTTTAGGAAAGGGGTCCCTGGCTTGGGGAGATGGTTAGCTCGAGGATGGTGGCATGGGTCTGGCACAGGCGGACCAATGACTTAAGGGAGAGTGTGGCATGCAGTTGGCTTGAGAGAGGAGAATGGAACATGGGTCTGGCTCGAGTGGGGGAGCTGATGGCTTGGGGATGGGGGAATGGCAAGGTCTGGGCTTGGGAATGCGATCAGTGGCTTGGAGGAGAATGGGGCATGGGCTGGGCTTAGTGAAGTCTCTCACTTGGGAAGAGAGAATGAGGCATGGTTCTAGCTTGGGGGAGGTGGTTTCTGGCTCAGAGGGGAGTCATTGGCTTGCAGAAAGTGGGATCTCTAGGTGGCAATGGGGCTGCCTCAGGGGGATTCACTAGCTTGCAGGAGGGGAAGAAGAGAACTGCCAAGAAGAACTCACCATTTCTCCCCGGCTGGGCAAGACTCTGCTGGACTGGCCCTGGCTGCAGTGCTGGAGACTGTAGTTCTGAGACAGCAGCAACCCCTGTACATGAGAAGGGGCTCCCAAACAGGTGGTTAAGCTAAGTCAGAGCGCAGCCCAGGTCCAAGCTGTAGACATGGCTGTAGTTTGTAGGGTATTCATGTTTTCCAGGAAACAGCATCAAGGGTGAGTATTCTAAATATAGAGAAGACCAGGCCACTCATATTCTAAGAACAGGCCAGAAGAGAGACCGATAGAGAGAGGAGAATAATGAGACTAACTTCTTATAGCGAAAGAGTGGAGAATCAGAGTGGATTGTCTGCCAAATTAATTAGCACTCACTTTGTTAAATGAAGATGGATACTTAATTCCTATTCATTGAAAACAGTGGGTGCTAACACATGGGCTGCGCAACCGCCGGACCGGAAAGCTGCTCCATGTCCCCACCCCCCACAGCTGCCTCACATGGGCTCCATAAGGAGCACAGCAGACAGGCTGGCAGCTCCCCTGCCCACGCATCGCATGCACTCCCCCACCATAGAGTTGTGGTTGCTCCTGCAACCGCTCTGGAATGCGACCATGCTCTATGGTGGAGAACGCAGCCCGACCTATGCCCCCCAATCTGATGGGAGGCAGCTCCAGTGTAGCATGTTGCCCCAGTTCATGCCCAGTTACCTCACACGGAGCACTCCGCCTTTCCGGGGATGATGCCATGCAGAGCTACCCCAGCCCAAACCAGGGTGAACATCGGGCAGCTGCCCTTTACACAGGCAGGTAAATACGGGGCGAAGGAAGGGGCCAATTCAGGACCCCATCTCCTGTGTTAACACCCAGTGTCTCCTTCGATGGCATACTAATGGAGGAGAGCAGCTACAGCTTTCTATGAGCACTTGGGAGAAACCAGATAATACTGAGCCACGATGATGGCAAAGGAAGAAATTTCAAAATATCGAAGAGCAAGTGTCTTCAGAGAGCTGCTTCAAAAGTACTTTGTGATTAGTCATGAATAAAAAATCCCAGAGCTACATTTAAATTCACAGAGCAAAGTAAGCAAAACAATTACTGTCTTAAAGAAAGGAGTGAAAAATGTATTTCATTAGCCCAGAAGATACATCAAATTATACACAGGTACAACCTTCCAATTTTGTTTTGCCCAAGCTCAAGGATCTACATCTGAACCGAGTCTATATAGGTCATAATTAAGCCATTGACCTCCTACCCGAAGTCTTTCTTTTTTGACCACTGAACAGTGTAAAGCTTCACTGCTCACAGTCACTGGTGGAAGTCAGATGTTCTTACATTTGATATGGATCTAGCAAAAGCAAATTGCCTGCAAGGAAACAAGAACAAACCTGCTATTTTAGAGAGATTATGTAATCTGGTGTAGTGCTGCAAAATAAGATTTAAAGAAGCAGAATCTAGAATACCAATTATGTCAGTAAACACCTTTTCAAAATCACAAAGTACTTCAAGAATTTTAGTAACCAAGGAGTCTCTCTTTAAAATAAATAAATAAATCTTGTCAGTAGCCCCTTCCTGAAAGCCAACCAGCTTTGATTAGCGTTAAGTGAGTGAATTCCAGTTACATTTTAAAACTGGGATTTATATTTTGTAGCTCCCTCCTTTTTGGTGGGTGTTGGCACCATGCTAATACGCAATTAGTTATTCTTGCCTTGCAGATATGTAGATCTGGATAATAAAACCAACAAAACATGAGTCATATTTGATTATTTGAACCAAAATTATGTTGGGGGGGGGGGGAGCGGGGAAGAGCACCCTTCCACCAATTGAAAAGAATATGCATCTTATTTACATTGCAAAAGAGAATGTCACATGAAATACTATACACACAAGATGAATTTGCAAACACAGATTGACGTAACAAGAATTGAAGCCATCCTGGGTAAGTGTTCTAATATTTTAGCAAGCATAAGGCAAGCCCCAGTTTTATAAACAAAAGACATTTCTTGCATTAATGCCTAATGCAAGTATTTGATCTTGGCTCATCACAAAGACAAAATAAGCAGCAGCTAGTGCACAGTTGAAGTGGAAAGAGAGATACACTTCCTACACTCACAGGAACATGGCCCCATGGGTTATTTCTTCCCATTTTTAACCCACCTTTCCCAATAAGGCTCAGGGCAGCTTACAACATATGAAAAATATTAAAACAGCTAAAAATCCCCTCAGCCCCCTGCCATCCAATCCCCACCACTCCCTTCCCTTCAAACGTCTGGTCAAACAAAAAAGTGTTCCATCTCTTCCAGAAGAGGAGTAGGCTTGGGCTTCGTGAAAACTTGATACCTTTCAAGAGGGCGCTTCCAGCTAACCTCAGGGGCCGCTACAGAAAATGAGGGAAGAGGTGGTCTTTCAGATACTTGGGGCCCAAACCATTTAGGGCTTTACAAGTCAAAGCTAGCACCCTGAATTGTGACTGAAAAGCTACTGGCAACCAGTGCAGACTCCGGAGCACTGGTGTAATGTGCTCCCAGCGACCTGTTCCCAACAGAAGATGGGCCACTATGTTCTCCACCAACTGCAGCTTCCGAGCAGTCATCAAAGGCAGCCCCACAGAGAGCGCACTGCAGTAGTCTAGCCTTGAGGTTACGAAGGCATGGATGAGGGTGGCCAAATCCGAATCGGATTTAAAAAAAGGTTGCAGCCTTCTCATTAGATGAAGTTGATGAAAAGTGTTCCCGGCCACTGCCACAACCCAGCAATCCTGGAGCAGCAATGGATCCAAGAGCACCCCAAGGCTGTGAACCTGAGTGACAAAAGGAGGCTGGACTCCATCAATAACAGCCCTATGTGCCCCATGTCCCAGCACCACCTTAGTCTTGTCTGGACTCAGCTTCAATTGGCTTGCCTGCATCCAGTCCCCAAGGGCAGCCGGGCACAGGGTAAGCACCGAGACTGCAGGACCTGGGTCAAATGGGGAATTTCCACCTTCAGAGGCTGCAATCCCAAATGATATTTGCAAGGCTCTTTTAAAAATAAAAAAATGTCCCCTCCGCAGTCCAGGCATAGAAGCCTCCTCACCAGCAGGGGGAGGGCAGAGGAGAATTTGGCTTTCCTTTCCCTTCCATCACAACCCAAGGAAGTGGGACAGAAGGCTCTGACTCCCCCAGCAGGAGCGCTGCCCTCCCATTCACACCACACTGCCAGCCCAAGTGGAGACTTGCAAAGCAGGTGGGACTCTCAGCAGGGAGCAAGAGAAGAACCTCTTACCTGCAAGTGCTGACTCCCAGTGGGGGGGGGGGGGGGGGGGGGGGGGGGGGGGGGGGGGGAAGACACTCATGAAGTAGAAGACCCTCCTTCCACTTGCAGTGCTAAGTGCAAGCCCCAGGCCTAGGACTTGGGGCGGAAGATGGCAGGAGGCTCTTCAATTATAGTGGAGTGTAGGGGCACAGAAAAGCTCTTCTGCCCCTGCCTCCCCCCCACCTGTAGTCCCAATCTTAGGTTCTGGGAGTCTCCTGCCCCCCAGTTACCGTATCTCCCCTCTAAAAGAGAACGCTTATGAAAAATATATGGTGCAGGGCTGTATTGGTTCCACTGAAGCCCTGCATCATGTATTTTTCATAAACATCCTCTTCTAAAGGAGCGGTATGGTAAAGTTACTCCCACTGCAGTGTAGTCACAGACCTGGAAGAAGGGCACATCTATTCACACACACACACACACACGCAAAGTTTACTTGCCTCTGGAAATCACTTTTTAACAGCCCTACAATATCACAGAATTTTAGGACTGGAAGGACCTCCAGGGTCATCTAGCCGTTTGATCTCCTTTACATGCATTTGTGGCTCTCCAGGGCCACAGAACGATATTTAAATCTCAAAATGGGGTCATAGGCAAGAAGGTTGGGAACCACTGCTTTAAACTCTTCAGAGCTGGGACCCTGTTTGAATTTATATAAATACCAAATAGGAATTAGAAAAATGCGGCAGAAAAAGAAAAAAAAAAACCTGCTACACAGCAGGATGTTTAATATAGGATCCGCTTTACCCAGCAGAAAGAAGGGAGTGGGTGGCAGGAGTGCCAATCACCATGGAAAGGCACTGCAACAGCACATAGCTCCTTTGGCTCAGTTCAGTGTTATGTCTATCAGGGGTGGGGAAATTCATGCCCACGGGCAAACCGAGCCCATGGTTAGTTTTTATTCGGCCCCTTTCCTGTTCCTGGATCCAGCTCCTACCCCCAAGCACTGAAAGACTGAACTCGGGGTAAGTAAGCGGAGATGAAGGCATGCGCACAAGGAAAAAGAGCCAATCTCTGGCACAGATCCATGATCTGGACCCTCCTCTGCCTGAGCGCCCCCCTTAAGCACTCCCATACCCAACTTCTGTGCAGAGCTCAGAGCTTGTACTAATTTTCAAAGTGGTTCTTGGGAGAGAAAAGCTTTTACACTCCTAGTATAGAATGGCAAACTTTACAAAAAATTATATCCACCCTGGAGAGTAACTTCTGTCTTAGAACCAACTGGATGGATGCCATCAACAATGAAGGGATTAAATCAAGTACAGTGGGCTAAATCATCCCTGTTGCACCTTCACTGAAGACAAAAATCCAAGCAAGGCTGAACCACTATCACAGTATCTTCTTTAGAGGGCTCTCCTATAACTGGACATTTCCTTCAAATTAAAATGAGAGACACAAGTTTGTTGGCAACCCAAGTCTATGCATACGGACAGTCATGCCAGAATTCTCAGACCACACACACAGCCTCAGATAATTACTTCTCTGCTGCCTTAGTACTTTAGGTGACTGCTGGGTAGAAATCCTTGGGTTCCACAACCTCTTCGTTTCTTTTGGACTCATTTTCTTCTCTCTGGCTGCACCCCTTGCAGAGTAGAGCGAGAGAAAAACAAAGCATTGATACTATTAACAATGGTAGTACACGCCCTTGAATAGTGACCCATCCTAGCAGAAACAAAGACATCTCCAAAAAGATACTTAAAACAAAAAAACTAAACACAAACCAAAAAAAGGTGTGGCAACCTCAGTAGCAGCACATTTCAACACTGGGTTTGCAAGGAGAGAAAGTTGCAAATGAAGGCTTTATAATATGTAATCGCTCTTTGAATTGTACATAGAAAGTCAATATTTCTTGTGATCAAATAAGGAAACTAGCAAAGGAAAATACTACTTTTAAAAAAAAGAGCCAAGTATCAGTGCACTTCAGAATTTCTACTCAACGAGTATCCACCACAATTTGCTTTTAAAATTCAAGGTTCTAAATATATAATTTGGCTTTTGCATCACAAACAAAGAAGCATTAATACAATTATAACTAAGGGCACAAGATGCCATGAAGAGATTTTACAACTTTGGTGCTATAATTCGAATTTTCATTATTGACCTTGCAAAGCTCAAATTTTGATCACACACACTAGCCAATCCCTTCTTTGTGCCCTCTCCTCCAGCCCTGTGAACTGTGTATGAAATACAGCCTGTGCTTGCAGTGTTTGTGGACGCAGCCAGAATACCGCCAGCCACACCAAAGAGGAATTTCTCAAAGCCAGTGGCAGCAAGCCAGGTTCAGACTTGCCGCAGAGATTAAAGTCCAGATTCCTCTTTATTAAGTAAAAGAGGATACCATGACAGAGCGAGGGTAATGCGGACACGGATAAATATAACTATGAGAACAAAATATTTTCCTGTTCTAAAACAAGTTAGCAAAAGATTTCACACTAAATAACTATAATTGTTTGATGCAAGTCTCCAAGTCTTTTAGTAGAGTAAGAATGAAGATCGGGGAGTATGACTGGGGATCATATGTTCTTATGATCACATCCGCAGGCGCTAAATTCTTTGGACGGGGGGAAATGAGAAGTTTTTTTCTTGAATTTCAAGCAGATATATCCAGTTCTCAAGAAAACTGGAGGTACATTCGAGGCCAGGAATTGGGGCGGGGGGGGGACCTCAGGCCTGGGGTCAAATGCGGCCTGAGCTAGTTTTTTCTTTGGCCCCTTTCTAGTTCCTGGATCTGGCCCCCAGATCCATTTCCTACCCCCAAGCACTGAAAAACTGAGCTCAGGTTAAGAGAGCAAAGTTGAGGGCATGCACACAAGAATAGGCACCAGCTCAATGGCACAGATACATGGCCTGGACCCTCCTCTTCCTGAACCTACCCTTTAAGCACCTCTGCCTCCAGCTTCTGTGTGCTCCTTGGAGTGTGTACTTATTTTCAAGGTGGCTCGTAGGAAAGAAAACGTCATCCACCCATGTTCTAGCCTCTGAGGACGGTAATTTGTACAGCAGCGTGTGCTTAAGTCCAATTTCTACAGCCAGGTTAAAAAGTTCAACTTAAGCAGACCTTAAGAAAATGGACCTGGAGACTGGAGGGGATATGACGCTCAAATTAAGTTAGCCCTACGTTTTTCCATTTCCAGGCCCTTTCCAGCCTCTCAGAAGCAGGGAATCAGAGCTAACAGCAGGGCAGAGCGCACCGTGCACACGTGCGTGTAAGTAATCCTGGATGTTAATTAACAAGACGATAGCCCACACCAGGTAGGTGTCCACCTGTCTATTTATTAGGCGTTTGCCCCCACCCACTGTACACGCAGCCCCCACTCATGGCAGGGTCCCGGGGAATGCAGAGCCCATCATGTGGGAGAATGCAAGCTAATGTGTGCCGAAGCATCCACATCTCGTCAATTAGCGCGCGTGAAGACTGCTCACATTCATGTCCTCGAGCACCACAGTCTCATGAGTGAAAAGCCTAGAGCATTCCGAGGAGCAACCACTTCTGGCCCATCTCACTCTTACTGCTGGCATATGCAACGTCTGCTTAAAAGCCCACCGTGCCATTTTCAAACAAGCGTTCTCCAAGCTCATCCTGGTTGGCAGTAAGTGGCCAACGCTTGCAGTTTCCCAGCCACTGCATTCCCTGCAACGGGGAAGATCGACCATGTACAACTGTTTTATCCTCACCCACACTGTGGATGAGTATGTGCATATCCAAGGGGGGAAATTATTTGCAGCTTTCATAGATCTAGCAAAAGCATTCAATTCTGTTTCCAGAGATTTACTCTGGTACAAACTTGCCAATATGGGAATACCATCACATCTGCTAAAGCTATTGATTAAACTTCATGAGGGAACTAAGGCAGTGGTGAGAATGGGTCTATATGGTAACATAACAAAACCCTTCCCACAACAGCAAGGGGTCCAGCAAGGCTGCCTACTTGCCCCGCTGCTAATTTAATTTATTTATCGATGATTTGGTCCACACAATCTCAGCAGCAAATACCACCCCACCACGTGTTAAAGATAGGATGGAAATCGTTCTATATGCAGATGATATAGTTCTTTTTCACACGAAACATGGATTACAGCAATGTTTAGATGCACTGAATAGTTTCTGCTCCAAGAACCCAACTCTATCTTTCTACCCCCTCTCTCTCCTCTGCTGTCCGCTCACGCCTCGTCAACTGCCTCTCTGATATCTCCGCCTGGATGTCCCGACGTCAACTCAAGTTCAACATGGCCAAGACCGAACTCCTCATTTTTCCTCCCTCCTCTTCCTCTCCCTCTAACCTGCCCATCTGCATCGATGGAGTCACCATCCATCCTGTTCTCCAAGCC